>JANSTX010049217.1:0-11857 GCA_027564355.1 Penthetria funebris | reverse complement strand
CCCAAAAATTGATGAAAATGGTTTGAATGATATGTGGTTTCAACAAGATTTGATTCAATATCATTATCAATATCAATAGTTTTGATAACATTAAAAAGTATAATTGGCAATAGAAACTACTGCCAATTATACTTTTTAATGTTTTTATAGTGTAGTTTTTTGTGTATATTTTAACCGCACATCATTTTAAAGTTGTTTTTTTTTTCAGTATTTATAGTTATCACAATCATTAATTAACGGGTGTCATATTGTGAGTATTAATACTTTGGATGGGAATCATTCGGGTACCAAAATCTGTGAATCTACACAAAAGTGATATGAATGATTTATCAATGTTTTCAGTGTTCATACATTTGTCTACATAAAATAAAATTTAGTGTATAAATTCCGTCTATTGCTTCGTTGAAGTGCTGTTCATTTTGTACGTTCACAGAACGTGGAACATTTAAAGTGAGAGTTGATAAGTTCGTGATTTGTTATATGTTAGGAATTGCTGTGCTGTGATATTTATATGAACAACCTTGAACCAACTTTGAATTTGTTTAGGAATCTTTTAGCATTGAATCCTTAAACGAACGAAGAATCGAGAAAGCTGAGTAGTGTTAGTGATTTAGTCGAGTGTTCATCAGAATTCCTTTCGTAAAAAGTTCACCGCTTTTTGCAACAGTGTCGACTTATATGGCACTAACATGGTCGAAGAGACGCAATTAAATGACATATAATTTTCTTTATTACAATATAGTCATTATTATGTACCACCACCATTAAATCAATAACTGTAATGTAACTTACTTCTGTACAATCAGATGCCAATAACTCAATATCAGTATTATTGAATGGTGCAAGACTCTTTAAAAATCCATCTTCTTCATAGCCCGGTTTATATGGCATTTCCGATTTTGGTCTACTTAAGAAAAACTTAACATTAACAGCAAATCCAGCCATATCAACTGGATATTTTCTACCACCAATCCATCCATCATAGAATCCATCAAGTTTACCTTTACGTATTATTGGACTACTAAGTCCAAATTTCGTAACTAAACCAACAGGCCACATTGAAATTTTTTTTGTGTAACGCATCTATTAAAAATGGGGTAAATTAAAAATTATATATTTAATAAAATTGACGAAAAAAACAAAAAATAAATTAAATTTTACTTGTTCAAAGATAGCTAAATCATATGTATTATCGTCATCGGCAAAATAAAATACACCTTCGCTTGCATTTTCTCTAATCCATTTAAGTCCACGATTACGATTCGAAACACCACGCGGTTTAACTTTATTCTTCTTGAATCTATCAGGCATCGGTGCTAAAACATTCATTGTTTACTTTGTACTTCATATAATAAATCTATAAATTAATTGTAATTTCACCTGTTAAATGTACAAATGGTATGCCTATTCTTTTAAGCTGCCTTGTAACTAAAGGTGTTGCAATTGTTGCATCTTCAATTACTAACCAAAATAAATTTGGAACGTGTTTCAATGTGTAACCTAATCTAGTAATTTCAGGTAATTGTTCGGATCGTCTATATGTTGGTGTTATTATATATAATGGTGGTGGTAATGGCTAAAACATAATTGGTTTTAAAAGTTTTTTTTTTTTTTTTAATTATATGTATAAGTTTCTAAGATTAATGACAAAGGCTAATTATATGTAAAAAAAAAAAAAAAAAATTAAATACTTAATATATGGAACAGCAAACAAACAGTAATGAAGACTTTCATTACTAAATACTTTATTTTTAAACTTATAGATTATGTCATATCAGTTATAGAATTTGTCATTGCTATTAATTAGCAAATAATTTTTCTCTGATAGAGGGTGTAATGGTATCTAATAAATAGTTGATAAAATATTAAATTTATGGTACAGGTTTAGAAAACATTACATTCAGAACTATTATTAGATACGAAAATTAGATGCCACTAAATTTTACGGGGTTATTATAACACAGTTGGAAAATGTAATGTTGATAATATACTACTGTATTGTAATCATTCACAAATATTTATAGATGATAGTCGTATATCTTCTTGTGAATTATATATTATTACATTTAATATCTCTAGAAACTCATGCATTCATTATATAAAGTATTCCATAATTGAGGAAAATTCTACTATATTATTTTTATAAATGAAATGATTAAGACAATTATACAAATACTTGTAGTATCTTTTATGTTATCTTATTTTTAATTTTTTTTTTTTGGGTTTTCGAATGAATCCCACAGTAGGTATTTAATTATATTATACTATCATTTATTTGTCGCACTGTTCAGTAAACGATATTTGATTTAAAAAAAAAAATATGTTGTAAATAAAAATGTAAACATTTGCAATTAATAATCAAAGATTAAATCATAATACTATGTTATTAAAAAAAATTCCCATAAATACGTGTACAAATGCAGTAAATGTGAAAAGAAGTATAACATTAAAAACAATTTAAAATAAAATTTTAATTCAATAACAAAAAATGTTATCGTATTTCAAAATCTTACACAAAAAATAATCACCGGTCAATTAATTAAATATTTAAAGGATGTGATGATAACATTAAATTGTACACGAAATTATGCAAATAAAAATTGAAGTGTCTTACACAAAAAAAAAAATGGGAATCAAAATATTTTTCTTTATCATTTCCGATTTAATTGGTTACAGATTACAGTTTCAGTCAATTTAATATTTACAAAAAAAAATACATAATATTAGTATACAAAATTACATCATTACATTGACGAATTAAGTGACATACTAACAATTGGGAGGTTCAATCCATCCTTATCTCCACGTGTTGTCAATATGGTAATACGATCATAAAATATGACGTGACTTAAAATAGACTATCTATTGTATTTGTCAACCAGGTGGAAAATATCGCAGAAATAAACTAGTTAGCTAGAAACCTATCTTAAACCCAAACAATACTCTAAAATTAGAATTTATGGTCATTTTTGAGGGAAAGAAATTCATATAGCAGTGGACGTAATAAATTATAAGCAACCCAACATGATATAATTTGATAAATGCATGTTACATCGAATGTGAACTCAAATTAATTAAAATTTACCAACTGAAAAATATAGTGTTGTTGAGATGTTTTTTCAACTACTGATCAAAAATGAACTCAACACCATTCCTTTAGTCTCGATGATAGTCAGTCACTCGCAACAGAATATACCATTTTGGATTCAAAAAAAGGATCAATGTAATTTGTATTTCTTTAAATACAATTTTTTAAAAAATGTATCCAACCTTTCTAAGGTAGCACAGTATTTAATTTAAAAATCAGTCTTTCGAATGCTAAAATGTCAACTATCATATTTTGTCAGTAATCGATCAGTACTGTTATTCAAGTGACAAAGAAAAAAAGTAGTAACAATTTTTAACAATTTAAAATGTGTAAAAATATTCTATTGAAAAAAAAATTATCGAAATTATATAATAAAATATGAATTAAAGAAAATTATAACGTGCAAGTCATATTTAACAAAATTAACATTTTGTAGTTACAATTTTTTTATCTGAAGAGCTCGATAATTTTGAAGAAGGAAAATTATTCGATTTATTTATTGCTGTTAGTGTTGTAGAACTTATAGTAGTTAATAATAATGTGGCTACCTCATTTTCAATGTGATCAACCGTCATTAAGCTGGCTTTTGATAACTGATATTGATAGAACATTATACAAGCGGTTGACAGCACAATAGACAGGTACATTTTAGTAGATGTTTTCATTGTCATGGTACAAAATTAGAAGGTGCATTAAAAGCCTGAAATGAAATATTATATAATGTGGGATAAGAAAATTTTAATTAATATAAAGTTTTTATATTTTATTTTATTTCATGTTTCATTTAAATTTAAGCGAACGAATAAATTGCAACATCACGATAAAATATAAACTTCACTAATTTAAAATCAGACTAAATCATACATGAACGTCATCTAATCTGGAAAGCATCGAATAAGGAGTCATAAAGATGACAATGAGGGTTTTTCATATTTACTAGATTTTTTTTTTTTCTGAAACAAATCATCAATATTTTTTAAACTGAAATATCAGGAAAACAGGAACGTAATTTTATCTTGAAATATAATATTTGTCTCGCTGAATACTAGTTTTCGTATTATTTTTATTTATTTATATTTAATATCAGGCGAACAGTAATGCTTAGCCATACGTAACTTAAGATTTTTTGAAATTTGTGACTACCATCAGACTCGATTCAGCATACCAAACATTTGCCGAGCTTTTTGTATGCGAAACATATAATGTGTGACGATTATTACTGTTGCTATATGGAAGTTATTGTTATGTGACAGTTGCTGGATAGTTGATATTGGGCGGTAGTTTAAATAAGGTTAATGATAAAAAATTGCTATAAAGTTAAAAACAGTTTCTAATTTGTATTTTAACCTCTATCTAATTACCATTGTGTATACAAAATTATGTCAAACGTTGAATTGGTATTTTTATTCTTAACTTAATGAAGGCCTCTTGAGCGAGTATACTAGTATAAAATAGGTTGCCTTCAGTGTATTACATGATAATTGTTGCTTACCTAAAAAAGCCAGTGAAGTGTTAGTTGTGCTTTAGTTTTATACATCTGGTATAAGTGTTGATTAGTTAATATTATCGTATAATAGTAATTTGATTGTATGTTGCTATAATATTGATTTTTGGTAGGTGATTCATTTATTTGTGCTGTTTGTGAATCTGGAAAATAATAAACAATAATGAATTGATAATCGGGTTATTATGGATTGTAATAAAAAACTTAAGTTAATTTATTATATAAAAGTGATATTCAAATTTTTGTAAGGAATTAACAAAATTTATGAAGAGGATTTTTATATGACATAACCGTTGCCCATAAATCATAGAATATTACATTTGTTTCTTCAAAAGGTTTTCAATTTGAGACATTTTAAGTGCCACTATCTTTACATATGTAAATCTAAAATGTGACGCATTTTATGTTATTAATGATGTATGTAATATTTATATGTCCAAATTTACTAGTATATAGTCGTTCATATTTATGGTTAAAGTAGTAATTAGTAGTAATACTCTTTACACTTATTTTTCGTTATTCATTTTATTACGAATTCTACAAAATTTTGGACAACTTACAGTATTTTTGGCATGTAAGAAAATTTACATATTGTTTCTGTTAATATTTCTTCCTAAAAATATAATTTATTATTTATTAAAAAAGAAAAATCCGGATACGAGAACGACATCCTGTTAATATTTGATAAAAATAAAATAATTTATACAATTTGAGATAAATTTTATTATAATAAAATTTCGGTCAAAAGAAGAACATGCTATTTTTTGTTTTTTTCTTTTTTTAAATTTTTTTTTTGCACGAGTGCGATTTCCAATTCTTGTTTTAAATTTAACATTTGAGTAGTGATGATACTTTGAAATTAAAATTTATTTACTTATTCCAGTAAAATATGATATGAAAAAATCAATGTACTACTGTGGTTGTAATTTTCATTTAAGTGATTTATATAATCATGAAATAATGACAAATAATGTATCCGCTTTAAATCGTTTGAGTGCATCTGAGTTCAGTTGTAACAAATTGAGAGATCGACGTAAACATCTGCACGTCTATACGCGATGTCACCGGTAACTCGATCACCATATACGTTAGTAATGGCGATTGAGACAAAAAAGATGGTAATAATATCATGTTCGACAACTGGTAGTTCAAACGATACAACAACAAACTAGGCAGCTGGAAATTAATGCGTCTTCTCCTGAATTAGTCAAATACAGCTTAATAACATCGCAATGTCGCCCTATACGTCCAAGGTTAAGATGATGATGCAGTTTAGTTAATTTCAAAATCCGACGAGAATTTGTAAGACTGGCAAATCAGAAGGCGATGACAAGAGTACAATTTAACACACACATATAGCTGATATGTGAAGAACGTGTACAGAGTATGCAATTTTAAGGCAATAAACACAATATTTTGTTACAAAAGAGGATTGAGCTTCTACTAAATATCTAATTACAAGAATTTGGACAAATATAATATTTATATATTATTCTGGTGACGAATGGAGTGGACGTCTATCATCGAGGTTACTCAACCCATCTTTACTTCAACCTACTGGTTTACTAATGACAATAAATTTATTGATTTTCATCACCTTTCTGTTAATAATTTCATTTTATCATTTTTATCATTCAGACGTAAATGTTTTAATTGATAAAATAATTTATTAATCTTTATAATAACTTGATACATCATATAAGCTAATCAAACTATTTATTTGTATAAAAATCTATTGATATTTACTGATAATAGTAATCTTTATAATCAGTATAATAATTTCTTATTCACAGTAAACTCTAAAAATGTTAATACTTAATAAACAAAAAATCCCATTTAAAAAATGTTAGTTGATCCTATGAATTTTCAGTAGACACATTTTCATATATCTAAGATTAATATATGATTTTCTGATTTATAATCATCATCATGATATTAACCTTTACGCTATAAGATCACAGACAGTGGCGTTATGATATTAATTTACCACTTCCTACACGTAGAATAGATATGTGAAGATAAAGGTATCTAATTTGTTGGCGACCTCTTTATACACAAAGTTTTTGTCCACATTAACACCATATCCTATGATCGTATTTCTGATATATCCTGTGATCGTATTTCCGTTAATACCGCGTAGGGAGACAAATATTGATTGAACAACTTCTGGATGTTAGCCAGTCACTTCATTCAACACCATTGTCTTTTGTGATTGCTTTATAGTTTTTGAATGATTTTTTTCCATAAGATATATCCAATATTTTCACTTACATAGTGTGAAAACAAAATTAATTACATTTTGAGAAATAAAATATCGACTATGTAACAAAAATATACCTAAATATGATCTAATATCATTTTATCAGGCAAATCTTCCGCGGCATAAAATTTATATTCAGGTCGAATAAATTTGACAGATAATGTGTCATTAAAAGAATAAATTTATGCTGCATAATAATGTGGCATAACTTTTTATTCAAAGCTAAATTTTTCGCGGCACAAAAATTTATGTCGCGTAATTTTAACGGATAATTTGTCATTTCAGAGCATATATTAGCCGCATAATTTTTTCCGCCAACTAATGTTGGTGTCAAATTCCAAATTCAATAGGTTTTATGAACTTAAAATGTGTATTAAAATTTTGCAGCTTATCAAAGTGCGACTTAATTACACGACCTAATTTTTATGCCGCGGAAAATGTGCCAGGCAAAAAACCCTTCTTAAAGGAATTTTAAAATAAATAAATCAAAACACTTTTAATTTAGATATTATTATTTCCTAATTTTACAGAAATATTTAATTGGTTGTTAAATGTAAAAGTCTACAGTACTAAACATAACATTATCAACTAAATAATGGTATTATTTTTTTACATTTTATTAAAGTTTGATTTTAAAAGAATAAAATTTGTGGTTACTAAAAAATTATAAAATATTCATAAAAAATATTGATTTATTACATTTTTGTTTATCTTCAATTCAGGAATGTTGGAAACATTATTCATATATTCATTTATTATAACTTAATTAATTTTTTTTAAATGAGCTTTTTAATTTTATTAAAAAAAAAATAACCACATTCTAATTAGATCACCTTAAGACCTAACATCAGCTTTTCACGTAAAATATAATATACCTTTAATGAATTTCTGTGTTTCATTTACTTCCAATTAATATTCGATAATTATAAGTTAAGCAGTTCTAAAAAAATTGCACTATTCTAACTATTAATTAGACACTAATATTATAAATTGAATTTTCTACATATAGCACACACGACTAATAGATTAAATTATTATCAGAGCAGTTGACATTTGATATAAGAGATACATCACCGTTTCACTCACTGTTATACATTGATTTTAATGATAAAATTTGCATATACTGCTTATTACTTCACAATTTGAATTGCCCAATAAAATTTCATTATTGCAGTTATTATAAAGTCTTGTCGCATTGCTAATGTAGGTGGTATTTGGCAACAATTTACATTACAAAAATTAATACAATACTTTATCAATAAATATATCTTATTCAGATCTTGATTTTATCACAATTTTCTTGTAGTCTGAACAATAAATAAAAAAATTAATTAAAACATTTTGCAAACATATTTTATACACTTTAACTATTAATAAATATATAGTTTTTTTATTTAAAAAAAAAGTTAACAGTAACTATTGATTAGTTTAAATGTTACTGAAGAATGTGTGTTCTTAAATTTAGTGACCACTTAAATTCACGCTGACATATCATTTTAAAAGTCAATTTCAAATATACTTATGTCTATTATGTATCGGTATTTTATCAGTTTAAAAAATAATATATGAACGTGTGTTGCTCCTATTCAATGTACACTGAAAAATTGATCTAAGTACTTGCAATTAAGCAATAAATATTTGATAATAATATTCACAATTTATATTCCATAGTGTCCATAGAGTAAAGTAAATGTATAAATCTTAAATTGAATATTGGATTTTATTTTTTTTTATATAAAATTAATATATGTATTATATAATAAAATTATGGGACTCGAATAACAAACCTAAAATCATGATACTAATTTTCAATAAAATTGAATATTATTACATTTATATACATATATCTTATCATAAAAATTAGTACACGATAATAAAAATGATTAATAAATTATATTAAATTATATATTTATATTTATCGCTAATGGTTTCTAATCTAATATGGAAACTTTCTTCATTGTTATGAATTCATTATTAGTTATATGTCATGTAAAAATTTATGATCAGTTATACACATGATTGCAACTTGTGAAACATGCTGCAAACACGTATATAATACACATAGAACAATTATAATGCATCGGGAAATATCATGAATATTTGTTACTCATAGTAGAAGAAAATTAAATGTTTTGAAAATTTCATTCTCGCAGACATGACTGTAGATGATATAATGGGATTTAAAATTTACTAATACATTATATATAATTTATTATCTAATATTTATAGTCGGCATTACATCATCATCATCATCTCGATCTTTACCCCACATGGATTCCATAGAGAATCAACGAACAACCATCAATATATTCGCCACTGGTTAATAGTAAAGTTATTATGGTCGAACGGTTCTTCTATTACTATTACTCTGGGGAATGCCAGTCAAGTTGTCAATTTGCAATATTTTCGAAATATTACATCATTGTAGTACCAATTCAATTACACATTTTTAGTTGACGCAGTTGTTTCTCACAAATCTTTCGAATTGTATTCTTATGTCTATTTAAGTGTTCACTAGTAGTCAAATGTCGTCAGCATCTTTGAAATTTTCAATGCGATCGGTTAGATCCTATATGATATCTTGTGCCTTACGACCTTGATCATAACACATAGTACATACTATAATTATATTTACATTCATCCCTCTTTTACATGCATGAATGCACATAAAAATATTTTTTTAATTAAAGGAAGTAAGTTTTACACAAAATTTTTATAGTGTTGTACAATATTTATGCTTATCGCATCAAAGCAATTTTACTAACCAAACTCTTTACCCAGTTGACCACATTGTGTCAACAGATTCTAATGGTTATTTCTCCGAAAAAATTGTTTTAAGTGCCTAATCAAATATATTGGAGGAGGTCTTATGTAACATTGGACTAAATTGATATTCTATTATATTGATAAATAATAATTGTATTATTCCCTATTAAATTTAATATAATAACTATTCAATTAGCATATTATTTAATTAACGCCGATTAATGTAATCATTATAATTCAATTGACGTCAATGAAAGTGGCATATTGCACAATACTAAATAAATATTATATTTATGCGATCTAATATATACTTTTAACGAATTATTTATTGCAATTTTATTATTTACATTTAATAATAATTTTTTTTTTTTCTTTTGGTAATTGACAATTGTCGTTTTCGTAATTAAGAAATTTATCTGCAATTTATTTTTTTAAATAAAATGCAAAAAATTCATATTAAAAGTGTTTACTGTTTTTCTTCATTCGAAATATTTGAATTTCAATAACTATCTATTTAAGGTATAGAGAATTGGAACTATTTACTATTAATATATATCCACTACTTCTCAACTCCTAGAGTGTTGTAATTTAGAAAAAAGTGTTGTAATTTAGATAAACTACTACTACAGGTACAGGTAATATCCGCTACAGATATTTGGAAATAATTAATTTCAATATAGTTCATACAAAATGCAGCAAAATGTTGATTTGATTATGTTAATTGTGAGCATACAGTCCCAAATTAGGCAAGTTCCCTATAATCTGGCAAATCTGAAATCTTCGATTTATTTAACGCTGGCAAATATTAATCAATTTAATATAAGAAACATTGTAGTTTCTCTGCAAATTACTGTTATGGTAATAAATCGAAATGGTAGAGTATCCAATATATTTTGACATCAACAGCCATTAAAATACGCATTTATGCAATAATCTTGCATTTATAACTGATTGCGTAGTAATATATATATGTATATATATGCTGTTTTCATAACTACTAAATAGCTCTTCTATGTTGTGGCGGATATCCGTAATTCGATAAGGTATAACTAATAAATGAGGAAAGCTAGTTTATATAGCCATCATCATTGATGTCTATATTGGTTAAGATATATTTATTACTGATCTATAATATGATTTATTCATAAATACCACATATTAACTATATTCGATTATATTATCATGGTTACGATCTAACGTCTATAGTTAAAATTTTGATGTTTGTCTGTTATATCGCAGTAAACACATAATTCGGCTTAATTGAAATAATGCAAAACACATTGGCAACATTTACTATCTGATGTATAATTTGTTAATTATTTATTATTGGTCAGTTATCATCGGAAAATTATTATTTCACAAATTTTGTGCCATATTAGACTTGAACTATATATCTACATAGATAACATATTTGAAACATAAAAATCACATTCATAATTATATGGTTGTTGATTGAAGTATAAGCAATTTGACTAAAATTTCTGTTTTTATTACGATTTCAAATAGTACTATATGAGTATTAAATGAATATTTAAACTGACATCAACAAAATGCCAGAATATAGTTAACAAAATTAATTGCCACTTAGACTATATAAGTAAATTGCATTCAATAACTAATCTGATTATCGTTCTTTTAAATTTAAGGAGTTTGCAAATATTTTCCACATAATATGTGAATTACTAGACATTTTTATTTAACATCTCTTCATAGATTTACCAAATTAGATATTTGTCTAAAACAATATTTATAATGTTATTTTTACTTGTTTTAACATGAACTACTCGTGCATGTATGCACTTATACTATACTTATAGGTAAGTGCATGCATGTAATTAATTTATTTTCCTAGTTTTAATTAAATTATATAAAGGCTACTTTTGAAAATTTTTATATTATTCTCTATATTGTATAGAGTATGTATATCATACAAATATATAGGAATAATGTTATTTTGAAATTAGAAACATATATACACACGATAAATCACTTTTATGTAAACGCACATAAAATCATAAATTATGCAAACGCATAGTTAGCATAATATTACACGGTGTCGTGCTCAGTTTATATGTTCAGTTTAAATTACTTATTTTGCATAAAATATGGAAATATTTATTAATTCAATTCAATTCAAAAATCGTTTATTAAGTAATTTACAGTTATATACAAAAAAAATACATTTGTGTTAATTAACAAATTATAGATGACAAACGCATTTTGCCCACAATGCTTACAA
>JANSTX010049206.1:0-28619 GCA_027564355.1 Penthetria funebris | reverse complement strand
GACAAAGTAACTGAAATATCCATTAATAAATTCAATGATAAAATTATGGTATCTTAAAAATGATGATCCCAAACTTCGGACACATAAATCCTTTAACCATAGCATACATAGTTTTTCTTAAACGATTAAATTATTTAGAAAAGATAAACATTAATTATATTTACATGATTTATCAATTATACAGAAATCATGATAACAATTTGAATATAATAAATTTCATATTTAATGTTTAAATCTGAAAATAATCCTTCAACAGTTGCAATAACCCTTGACATCTAATATATTAATTATAAAAAACTATTAAATAAAATGATAAACCAAAATCATGAACTTCATACAAAAAACGATAAATTATACATTTTTGTTGATAAGGTTTGCCTATAAAAGCCTGTGTAAAATTAGACACAGGGGTACATTTTTATTCTTAACATCAGTGCTTAAGGTTCATTTTTCATATTAGTTTTGAACATAGTCTTGAATATTAGTTTTGAACATAGTCTTGAATACTTTTTAAAAAAAAAATTTAAAATTTTTTTGAAAATTGTAATAAATAATAAAAAAAAAATAATACCAATAAAAATTAAATAAAGATTTTTTTCAAAAAATTAAATGTTTTTTCTTAAAGAAAAAGAGTTCATTTAAACGGATCTTAAAGGTGGGTATCCAGTGAAATGATTATTTATGTTAGTGGTACCAAAGATAAGGTACCCACTACATTGGTGGCAGCGGAAAACTTGGCGATTTTAATATTTACAGTAAATAGTAAAACACTGAATATTAATATATCAGCGCTACATACACAACATAATTAATACAATAATTCGGTGATTAAAAAAAAAAAGTAAATATATTAAATACTAATATATAATAAATAAATTTCATTTTTAAATAAATTAATAATTAAAAAAAAAATGATAAATCAAAAACAAATGTGAAATTATATAAAAAAAAAAAAAAAAGAAAAAAAAGAAAAAGAGAAAAAAAAAAAAAAAAAAAAAACCCTTTTCTTATAAATACAAAATAGCCGGAAAAAATAAAAAAGTTTCCAAACCCGGCCAAAAAAAAAAAAAAAAAAAAAAAACAAACTACTTTAATATATGAATTGTATTTTAATATCAAAGTAAATATTAATAGCTATTATAATAATACGATTGCCTTTTATGTATGTAAACTAATGCTTCATCATGCCATTATGATTTATTTTCAATGAGTCTTTATTAAGCATTCTAAAATGCCGCTTATTGGTCTCATGCTGAGAAAATTTGTAGTGCATAATGTTCACACCTCTTCTTTTATTTATTCCTCAGCAACTTTTGTATATACCTAAATATATATTCCATTGAGATTTTAAAGTGATTTTCTTTCTTACCTTTTGAATAATATTTATTTCTTATTACCAATAAGCATAATACTCTCGTCTACATGAGTATATAAATGAATGTATTATTATTAGCCAACAATTAACAAATATTAGAATAAAATAGTATAATAACATTAATAAAATAATGTTTATCTATAATTTATAACATAATAATAAAGATTGTATTCTAGCAATAAAAGCAAACAAATTATGAATTTATAAAAAATATAATCGAAAATTTTGATTTCATTGCTTCATTTTATACTCGTTGCTCAATAATTTCAGACGAAAGAAAGTCAATTTTCGATAAACAAAGACTACAGAGTACGTTCAAAATGTATACAAATGACGTAAACCTTTAAATGAAGAATATGCGCACATTTAACATTAAATTTGCGCTTTGCAGACCTAAAGCTTTGTATCGCTATGATAATTTATACTTAATGACATTATATCAGACTAATTTAAAATACCGAGTTGTTTTTTAAAAAAAATATGATATAAATTGAAATTAATAATAATTTAAAGGTAAACATGCAGAATTGTAGGGAATATATACCTTGTTCCCAGGACATAAACCCTATTAGCATTTCTTGTGCAAATGCAAATTATTAAAAAAAAATATTAATGGTAGAAAAGAAATAAAAATTCATAAAACATCTTCTTTCGTCTCTCCCCCCTCTTATATGTACTTATTTTATTATATTATTATTATTAATTTTGTAAACCATTAACGTAAGTCATAACCGACAAATGCTACATATTGATAAAATAATCTACAACATTTTTATTAAATCCTAAATATCCGTGCTGATTTATTTCATATTGGATCAAAAGTTGTATACATAATAAGCTAATATATTCACTGCCATATTTTTAAATAATTCAAAACTCGATTTAAACAATACACCGTTATTAGTTTAAAGGGTCCAAACACCAGCATATAATTATTTCATAATTGATAAACACTTATATATAGGATTCGTTAAAAAAAAGGTTGATATTAACAAGGTACCTGATGGTTTTAATGGTAATCCATTTATATAGTTCTACTTACATCACTACCGATTTAAATTCGGTACATATTAATAGAATCTAAGCGATTCGGCTATTTTCCAACAGTATATGCAAGGTAGCAAATACCTAGCTTCTTTTTTTCTTAAAAAAAAAACATTTTATCCTCGACAATATGATTTTAATGAAATATGATATGATATGTAACGATATGTTGTCTTTTGATAATATTTTGTGGATTTAATGAAGGTTTGAGACCTCTAAGCATTCCAGTTCTTAGCGTAAATTTTAATCAATCTTTTGTGTGAAAAGTGTACCTCTGTTACAAATGTTAAGTACCACATTTTTTCACAGTGATAATTTATACAATATTATCCTTTATTATAGGAACATAATATTATAGAATGCGATTTCTGTTTGTCTAATTCGTCACTAAATCTATAATAAATAAATTTTTAAACAAATATAGATGTCAGATTTTGGTCTGGAATTATGTAAAAAAAGAAAGTTATTTGAATATAGCAGCAATCAATGAAATTAGAATTCAAAATTATTCATAGATCATCTCAAATTGATGCACAATTCAATTATAACAAAAAATCCAGAAATGTACAAAAATAATAAGAAAAAATAGTAGAATCGTTTCTATAGCGAAAATGCACATATACGTTTAAATATAAATTATGTTAAATTACCAGTAGTCAAATTAATTATGTTAGAATCATGTACATGGAAGAAGGTTAAGATCCTGCATTCAGTAATTGATATTGAACGATTGGCTGTAAACCTTCTGTAATACAAAACACAATATAGTTCTTATTTTCTATATATATGCTCGTAGTTTATCTGTTTTTAGTATTGATTTCTTTGTTTAATGTGCATAAATAATTAATTTTGTTAACGAATAAACAAGTAGCCAATATTTTTACAATACGTTTTTATGGATGTATATAATAACAAACTAGAGATATAAATGCCAGAAGTGATGTAAAATATTATAGTTTATTAGCACTTCTTGGAGTCGGTACAAGGTGTTTTCTTATAATATATCCAATATATTTTTTTATATATATACACTCGTGTATAAGAGTAACACTATTGCGAATATCATTAATATCTCTGCATAGCTCCACAATATATTCAGATTTATATATATTTATACATATATATTAAACCCACCAACATGCAAATAATATGATCAAATATAACCTGTTTATTTAATAGTCATAAACAATCTTTCCCTTTTTTCTGGCTCTTTGATTATAACTATTTTTGCAATATTGTCGGTCAGCTTTATAAATTGTAATTGGATTCATGATAATTTTTGCTGCAGACTTTAATTCAATATAATTTTTGTCTTGTTGGTTTTTATTCAATTGTAATTCAAATTAAAATATTTAATCCTATAATTTATTTATATGTTTGTAAATATTAACAGAAAAAAAGGAATTAATTACAAAAAAAAAAAAAAATGGTCTATTGAAAAAAAATGATAATAATAATAATCAATAAATTGGTAATAAATTATAAATTATGTTAATTTCATAATTCATATGCAAATTTCTGTTAAGAATATTTTATAAATTTTGTAAATATTTTAATAATCTGCCGACATTAAATAATGCAAATATTTGAATTTTAATAAAAAATATGGTTAAATATTTTTGGCTTATAAACGATATTTTTTATTTGTTTATTCTTAATTTATTGACAATTTGGAAAAAGAAAATATTATTTATGTATTGATTTACCAATTCTAAGTATTTTAGAATTAAAAACTAATTTAAGATTTATATCGGAAATAGCAATAATTATACGTTTTTTTAAAAAATGTGTCAATACTAGAAAAACTAGTATAATTAGTTAGAAAAGAAATCGAAACTTGTAGCTACGTTAAGGATCATCTTAATCTCTACTTTAGTTTACATAGACTTTAGAATGACTTTTAAAGCTATATGCAGCAGTAAAATGATGTAAAAATGATCTATGCGTATATAAGAACTGCATATGGTGGAGTATTTCGAACGTTGATAATTTTTAGTAATAAAAAAACATACTTTTATCGTCAATCACCTTAACATGTACAGGTGACGACAAAAATGCATAGAAACAATACTTTTTCGGTAAACCTTCAGCAAAATGTCAGTAACTTTCAAAAATTGGATTCAGAAAGAAGAAAAAAATATATAGAAAATGTTTAAAAAACCCCTCTATAGGGTTCTGTTAAAATCATATTTTAAAAAAAAATTGTGTGTTATAAAAAGGGCAACTTATTATTTGTGCAAAACTTTCGTAGAAAAAATAGTTATAACTAAAAAGAAAATTAATATTTTATGCACATGTATAAAAATGCAAATGAGGTTTTGAAAAAAAACATTTCTTCCCTTAATAATTTTTTTAAAACATAATTTAGCATAATTTCTTTCTTCTCTCGGAATTATTAAGTAGAATATAAATTTTTTTACACAATAGTTTTAAACAAACATAAACATTTTAAAAATTACTTTTACTAGTCTGACAAAGGCCAAAATATATGTCAACAAAAAGTCCTGTCGGTGATTAAAGGAATGTGGATATTGTTTGTAATAGATAAACAGAGTTATAAATTTAGATGGAAAAGCATTCACCATTAAACAACTTATATATTTCCGTGCGTAATATGCTGATTGAAATTGTATCTACTATCTACCAATGGACTATTTAGAATACAAATAAGCGTTATTGTTCAGCTAATACATAAAACAGTTCATAGACACTTTAACTTACAACTCAAATCATCTCAGTTTATGGCTATTTTATGAGTGAAATGTGGCACTAATATCTATTTTTTTGGTCAAGATTATAAAACTGATATATATATATATAAAAAATTATATTGTGAACGTATCTCCGGTATGGCACCAATAGAAAGTAAATATAAGTAATCGTTTAAATGTCGACAAATACATGAATGAACAATTTTGAATGCAACAGGTTAGAACTATACCTATCTGTCAATAATAATCAACTAGAAAAAATCGCCAAGATTTGTTTTCAGATTTTAGCGATTGTTAGGTTTTTTCATATGATAGTCTAGAGAATAAAACCTACCGATGACATTGACATAGTTAGGCTAAAAATTGGGATAAAAACTGACTATAAAAAATTAAATGAAAAAAACGTTTATACTTTTAATTTCGCAACTTTTCATAAACTTGTATTATCTAGAACCAATATCCTCTTTTTTTAAATAAATTAAAGAAAAACTTGATAAGTATATATTATACGAATTCAATGTTATACGATAAGTACCTGTAAGTCGAAACGTTCATATTTAAATTCAATCGAAGTAGCTTAGAGTGATTGATTATGTTTAGTGTTAAATAGATCAAATTGCTTGGTCTGAACTATTTATTTCTTGCAGCGAAACAAAAACAAAACAAGTATTCTTTTGCAATACTTTTCTTGAAAATGTGTCATACTGCTTAAGAATTAAATGCTGTTGTCACGTACTTGATTATTTTAATTTTTTTAAGTTCATCTTAATCTACAATTTGTAGGTAAATATTGGGAATATTAAAGAAAGGGATTGATACCATGCTATATCTACTTTAAATAAGCAAAGGGTTAATATGAATAAATCTATGCATTCATTCTAAAACTTATGGAATGGAATCGATTTTCGGATACTGAATTGTTAAATTTTAAAACATATTCAGAATATAATATCCATAGATAATTTAAATAACTGTTAATAGTAATCAAATCCTCATTTTTTTTTTTTATTAAAAATATTTATTTAAAAAAAAAAAAACCATGTTGTGGTGGCATTTCCCAATTATATTCCCTATTATATACTATTATTGATTTTAAAATAGCGCAACGAAGACTAATTTTATTTTATATCCTTCATTATAATTTATTAGAGCCCACCTATATACTCGGTATAGGTGTATTTTTTTCTGTTCCTTAAATAATTCCTTATTCATATATTTGACAATCATTCTATATATATTGTATTGTGTTTTCCTAATGTTTTTTTTTTAATGTTTTTTTTATGTTTTTTATATATTATATTATTTTTTTATATTATTATTCTCATTTATTGTTTGTACGCGTAAACATTACAAAGTTTCTGAATGACTAAGCATCTTCTCCTCTTGGAAATTCAATTCTTCTATTTTTTGTTTCTTGTCCAAATTGATCTAATTTGCTATTTAACGCTACATTGGTGCTCATTTTTATGGTAAAATACAATTTAAAGAAATTTTTTTTTTTATAATGGTATACGACTAATAAAATAAAATATGTTTGATAAAAAACAATGAATTAAAAAAAAAAAAAGAGCTGAAATTTATCATACAAAATGAAATTCTTTCTTTTCTCCTAGTTTCTTAACCATCGCTGGTGTCCCTTGTTAACGCCGTAAAAATTGATTTAAATTTTTTACACTAATTTACACCAGAGAAATACTTTACTTCTTTATTTTTTTTTTTTAAATTTAAATTAGCTTTTGTATATTGGAAGTTAATTTTTTATCATCCTTGACAGATGGTTACTTTTCTTGTAAATATATACGAGTATATATACAAACTATTTAAAGAGTACATACATAAATGTCTTTAAAATATATAAAATTAAATTAGAATTTTAATTTAATTGTAACTAATTTTGAAACATTTTTCTGAAAAAGATTATCAACGGGGCAAAGAAAAAAAAAAGGTACAAAATTGACAAAATTCTATATTTGGTTTTTTTCTAAGAAGCGTTAAATTCAAACAGTTAGAATTTATCGGTTAATAATTCCATTTAAGATTTTTTTTTTAACTTTAAATCTATATCTGATGAGGTATTTATCATTTAACATTAAATTAATATAATGATAAATAAATTGTTTTTTTTTTTTTGTCTATCTGTCCGATTACAAATAGTCTAATTGTTTACTAAATTTAATTGTTTTATGTATCAATAAAAAATTATGATTTAATATAATGTAGACTTATGAGGATTGTTTTCAATTCAATGATCGTTTAGACAAGATCACCAATTAAATAACAGAAAAGAAGGCAATCAAAACTAAAACTAATATAAAAGTTCACAGAAAAGAAATTAAAATAAATTTATCTATCCACTTCCTCCATAAAAATAATGGTGCGCCAAAATTTCAGTTTTAGCTCGTAGTTCAATTTTTCATAATTCATCTTATATTTTGTACATCAAAATGCGGATATTATTTTTTTAAGTACCATAGAACCGATAAAAATGCGATAAAAATTATGCATTTATTAATTATTCATATATTATGCAATATTTACCTTAAAGGCTTGCAAAAAAGGTAAATAATTTTTAGAAAATGACAACTTAATTAAATAGAAGTTTTAAATTACTTGCAGTTTGTTATAGGTTTAAGTGTCTGTTTTGGATGATTTAAGTGTATCATGAGTAGATTACTGAAAAAGAAACTCAGCTATGTAAAATATAATGATTCTTATTTATTTAAGAATTTGATAGGAAAGGAGACAAAAATAACAATTCTATAATTTTCTATGCGATTTGAGGATCCATTGTCCTATTTTTTACCTGTAGTCAACCCTTTGAATCAACTAGTTCCGTACATAGAATTCCGGATGGAAAAGTGTACAAAAGGACGCAGACCAAATCAATAAAGCACGTTCACCAATTTACTAAACCAAAACATCTCAACATGTACTTAATACGGACATTTATCTATTAGGCTTCAATAATTATATATTGATTAATCCTAGTATTATACATCCTTCGTTACGGATCACATTACATCTTAGATTAAACATTTTTGGAAAGAAATGGGTTTTTATAGTGATCGTAATATAATTATTTTATTATTAATGGGATTTTTTTAGTGGCATAGCAGTCAAATATTCTTTAGAAATAATTTTCAATAATATGGAATTATGTATATTATCATGCCCGTATTAAATTTAAACCCTTTAATCTACTGTAGAATTCACATGATAAATACTTTATGAAATAATTTTGTTCATCACAAATGTCAATTTTGGCCATAAATTTATAAAATTTGGTTAAATACTTTTTGAACAGCGCTGAACCAAGTATAATATCACGGCAGTTTTGTGGATAGATTAAACATTTATGTTATTGCACTTGATCGTCAATCTGAAGGAAATTTCATTATGTTGTAAACAATTTAACAACTTCTTACCAAATATTCTCAACAATATTTCAGCCGATCATATAAAATTTCGCCATAGCTTTGAGAGTCGCAATTATCTAATACTTTATTTGCTTGTTCTATTAAAAAATGGTTAGTTTTCTTGGCCTAAATTCAACTGCGTTTGTATATATGTACAATTTAAAAATGAGTGATTAATTCATCAGAAGATATTGATGAATTTTGTATATTATATTCGAGTTTTTTGAGAACATTACACATATTTTTCTGGTACAAATAATGTGTCATGTCATTACTTGTATTGCCGATACTTTTCTACATTTTTAAGGCTTCCGTATTTCAGATACACTTGCCGTTTTATTTAAGTATTTAGTTGCTATACAAAATTTATTTCTTCAACACATCATGATTTGTTATTGTGTATTTTATTTGATCTACTGAGCACCGATTTAAACTTTTAGTCTTTAAAAGTGCTTCAATTAAAATTAAAAATCTATTGGATTATTTCTTAGATATGTCAGCCTAGATTTTTATTGTTTAGTTGACAAACAACTGTGTAGGTAAAATTGGGAGGCACCAAGATGTGAGTCAATTCGAAAATTTCCACAAAATTCACCGGAAATTGTTATTTCATCGCTATGAATATATTTTCACAAAAGCGATAAAATTCATTCTTTTTCTATTTAGTAAAAATATACATTTTCAAACAATGTTGTTATGTTCTCTTCCATTATTTGATTGATATTTTGTAATCGGCACGTACAAATAGGATAAAATTCCGAAAAAATGTATGATTTTTGACTAAATCAATTAATTCAGTTTATATATATATATATATATACATATATATATATATTATAAAATCTAACAAATTTTTTGATTAATGAAAGAAAAAATGAGCGTAGGTTTTCTTTAACATAAAATAGGTTTGGTTAACACCTTTAAATTACATTCAAAGAATACCGCATTGGAACAGCAGGTATTAGAGTTTGTGTTACCTTCATACTATTAGTGTTGTTATATAATATTGATTCATTAATAAAATCATGTATGAAGAATGAAAAAATCTATAGATTATATTTATATTTGGATACGTGTATATCTAATCTACCATAGTATATCTATTCTAAGATAGTGCATATATTTATTTATGTGTGGAAAGATCTGATAGATCTGTTTTTTTTTTTGTGCTGATATTTATATGAATAAATGGAAAATTTTTGCATAATTTGTTACAAGTCATTCTAAAATATTATTCAGATACGAGTCTATAAACTCATTTGTACATTAATATAATTATTTAGATATACTTTAATAATATAATTTAAATCGATTTGATATTTGATATACATCGAACATTTGATTTAAATAATTCTCTTTTAATATTTACTGAGATTGGTATTTTTTTTTTATCCAAAGATAGTAACATCGTACCCATAATATTGACGGAATAAAATCTACACTTGCATACTAATGTTATATAATTTTTTGACGTATACTTAAACTTTTGAATCAGTTAAGATATGATGCAGGGAAAAAAGGTTTAAAAACCAATAATCATAGATAAACAATAAAGATATGCTGTCTAACATTAATGTAGTATATTCAAATCTTATATGTACTAACTATTTATATCTAAATAATAATGGATACTAGAATTATCATTCACTTTGACATTTATTTCACAAAGACGTATAAATCACCATAACAAGACTCTTTTGTTCATATTACGACCTCAAATGTGTTTTATGCGACAAAATGAAAAAATAAGTAAGAAAATAATATGTCAATAATCAATCAGGGTGATGCAAATGAATTTTGTGGTTTTAATTAGTAATAAATTTTATATTTAATTCCTTTTTTTTAAATTTACTTCATTATTTTGTAAAAAAAAAACTTGGGGAATTTTAAATGAAATAATATAAAATCGAACAATGAACCGACATTATTGAAATTGATTTTGAACTGTTTTTTCATTGATTCAACATACATTGCCACTTTCTTTTAAACACCGATCACATCATTGATGTTTATCGTGAACGAGTTACTAGTGACACTGCGAGGAGGAAACAATGTGCTGAGTAAATTTGATGTGACTTAGCTACTAAATTCGTCAGAATAACATAGAAAAATTTTTAAAGGATTTTTATAAAAAATACGTGTATAGTGTAAATTTTTAATTTTTAAAATAGTGCTATTAAACTAAGTAGTAGTCATACTCATATCGAGTGGTTCGTATACACGTTATTGATAAACTAATTGTTGGTAAAATTCTACAATGTATTTTTGTAGCAAATGAATTAAAAAGCGTGCTACATAAATATATGTTCATATTTTATTTACATTAAATCATATTTATTATAATTCATTCCTATATGCATTCATACCATAAAATATTATTTATATATTTTAATGCTCAGCATGTCAGAGGATGATTACAATATTATTCTTTGTATAATTTTGTGTGTTCCAAATGTCCAAAGTTTGAATATACACCATTTGTCGGAAACATTTTAAAATATCTTATAATAAATAAATATCTAAATAAAAAGGTGTAACTTTTAAGAGCATTAATAATGGTGTAATAAAAAAAGAAACCAACATTAATTTTCATCATAAAAATCAGTTTTTTTTTTTCATTTTACTTTTAATATTATTTATTACTTACATATGTTTAGACAATTTTTTAAATGATTTTTATTGTGTTAAACTATTGAATTCTTAATCATATACAAGTAAGTAGTAGTTAAACTTTATAATTATTAGGCGGCTGAGAATTGTGTGTCTAGATTGCTTAACGCGTACATCATTATCGCCACGCGGTACAATTCATATATAGTAACTCGAAAAATGTTTGCAAGATTTAATACCGGCACAAAAAAGGCAATAAGACTTCAAAGATAAAAGGCATTGAAAATCATGCCCATACAAGTTGCAAACTTGAAAATTAAATGATGCGTTAATGTCTTTGGGCGCACAAAAATAATTTGGTTCCAAAAAGTGAACAATTGGCATTCTGCACCACCAATCATTTTATCTAATATTTACAAAATCAAGTTTGGCAGTCCATTTTTATGCAAAAATTGCCACTATACCCACCAGATTTCAATCCGATGAACTGGTTCATTTTAGAAGCTAAGTTGTTACAAAAATAAAATATTGAAACATTCAAATCAACATTTCATTGAGAAGCCACTTGATTCAATTATACGTTACAAAGATGGTCATATTGAACAGCATGATGTTTCTCGTGTAATTTAATGTATGTGCTTAATTTAAATTTCCCGCCTTTGTAAGTTTAAGTTTATTTTTAATACAGCGATTTATCAATTTCTGATACCAATATAAGAACTATGCTTTTATTTATAATAATTCAAGTATCAGTTACCCACGGCATTAGTTAGGATTCTGTAAAAATGAGAATTGTCCATGATATTAATTCTGGTTAAAAAAAATCTCTAAACTACTACCCCAATGGATCTTATGGTAAAAAGTAATAAAAGTAAAGTCAATTCAGTATGTAAAATTTTGACAGCAAGTACTTGGAACATAGACTAATTGAGTTAGCGGAGGTGTAAAATCAATAAAATATTTAAGTTGCTTGTTTACAGAAAAATAAATTAATCCAAGGCCAAAACTATTGATCACAACTATTAAATTTTATTACAACGAGGTTGTTCTCTTAAAAACGGCAAATGAATATTCGTTGACAGAAATATTATGTCTGTAGATAAGAATAAACGATCGAATGATGTCTATAAATATATTATTATTTAAATTATTATTATTTTTGGTTGCGTACTTTGTTGTACAAATTGAGGGGTTTAAACAATGTGCGGCCATTTAAATGCATCAACCCTGCTCGGATTATACCATCTTACACAGAACCATCTTATGGACCAAGATACACGAAATTTTATCGTCCTTAATGACTTACATCTACATGATAATTGATTCAATTGCATTAGTTATACTTTTAAATTGTAGCAATGATGATTTGATTGTAATAATTGTATTCATATATAATAAAATTTTTAATTTTCAGATGAAATTAGACATAAATTATTAATTTTTAATTTAACTATAAGTGTAGTGTACTTAGTCAACCAAAACTATAATTTTACTACCGACCTGACCAATAAAATAAAGTAAGAATAATAAAATAAAAAATTAATATAAAAAAACATTATTTTTCAACATATCAGAAACATTCAATAAAGACATCATTATAAAAACATGTAATTTCACATTATTTAACTACAATATAATGACACCTATCATGTCCATAAAGTGGGTAACATGATGATGACCAAATGGTGTTTAAATAGATATTAACTACAATGAATAGCTTTTAAACATTTTCATATTTTTCGTTATCATTGTTATTATTTAATTTTACAGCAACTTACACACAATTTAGGACATACGAGTATGTAAATGGTTAAAAAAAAATTAATGTTTAACTTTTAATGGAAGGAAAATGGGCTTTTCATGTAATTTATACGAGTAGACGGAGCAAGTTTCATGATTACTTCTAGTTTATTATGTTTTAAATAATTAAATACTTAATTATACAAATTAGTATTTTATATAGAATAGTAATTTTGTTAACTATTAGGTAAAAACAATGATGACAACATAGGATTATGAAAATGTGTTAAAATAGTTCTAAACTGGCGAGTACGTAAAGAGATAATGTCCAGAAAATTATATAAAAACTATTATGAAATAGTTGTTAATAATATTTGATTGATACCTGATTTTTCTACTTGGTTCGAGTGGAATCATAATGACCACAACACTGTGATTCTTGAATGAATTGAACAATTCTCTATTCACTTTACGATTCCTCTAATCACAAAAAAAATCCATGAGTTCGACGAATAATGGATTATGAATTCAACGTCTCATCATCTACTTTACATATCTTTATTTCGCTGGATATCTTACCACTGGTATCAACCTCTTTAATTACACTGAAAAAAAAAAAAGATTCGAAACCAATTTGCTGTTAAAGTAGGACTGTGGTAAGGAGTGCTGGAATACAAATGGCAAGAGAGAACGTAAACCGAATTGGTAATTATGGCTCACGGAAACTCAGATAATTTATAGTTGCAAGTTAAAGATGGCCCGTACAGTAGTTGAGAATGACACGCTGTTTATTAATACTGTATATAACATCACTTTAACACAAGCATTCTGAATGCATTTTCTAGATAAATTACAACATTGTGCATAACTTTTGCTGAGAACTAGTATTTTCAATTCAATATCTAATGCTTTTTAAATTTTTTTTTTAATTAATTTAAATGTTTGTAGTTTGCGAAGTCGATGCTTTATGGGCCTATTCACGAGAATTAAGCGCTCAATTATAATTATAATCAAATAATAACAAACCATATGTATAATTTGAATGGTTTTAAAGTTTATTAACCATCTTATTAAATTCCCATATTATTTATGATCTATTGATGATTAAAATTGATGATCATTCATTCATACGATTATAGGTCTAGATGAATTCAATTGATTTTTATGTAGTTTTTTTTCAGAAACCTAATTAATGGTAATCTATTTTTCTTATTATTATATTTAAGTACAATAAATATTTCTTATAAACACTATAACACCTTTTATTCATTTAGAACATTGTTTTTTTAAAAAAAAAAAAAAAAAAGAAAAAAATCATTATAATTTTTGTACATTAATAAAACTTTCAGAGAGCTGCATTATATAAATAAAATTCAAATTCTCAATTCAACATCGTGTTAAAATCAGACCTCTAACATAATTATTTATGTATAACTACAAATTATGCTTGTTTTTTTAATTTTGTAATTTCTATTTTTTTTTTTCATTCTTTTATGTTTTTTAATTTTTTTTGCCCATCTTTGCTGCTTGGGTATCTTTTAAATCGTCGGTTCTTTTTGTTCTTAAATTACTGCATCACTGTTTGAATAAAGGCGATCAAAAATGAGATTTTTCACAGCTATAAGTGGTAGTTATACACACCGCAAAAGTATATTGGCTATATTTTATTCACATAAAATAATTTGTTCAGTGAACTTTTTATTTTCTTCAATTTTCTTTAAGAAAGATGAAAAAAAAAAACGATCATTTTCAAATTTTAATTGACTTAAGACAAATTAATCAATATAACTTTGAAAATGAGCATACCAGCAACAGTATATGTGACGGTCGAGCATATTACTTGGAAAATATCAAATGAAAATTTCATTTCTTTGCCCAAAAAATTAATTAAAAATTTTGAGTTAAATATATAAACCCAATGACTAAATTGTTTATATGATCGAATATGCCATGATATACCTTTTTGAATGATGTTACAGTATATATATATACAATAACTTTTTAAATCCGGAGTCATTCAGTCTGTAGTTAAAAATGCCGACATAAAACATAGGTAGGTATGTATATAAAATGAGTGTAAAAAGATCATAACTCTATGCATATATATCATAATATAAAACGATCGAGCATTATATACATAAAATTATGCAGATATTCAACATACAACATATTTGCGGCAGGTACTTATTATATTTTGAAAATTGCTGATCCGCACTCTAATAATCGAAAAAAAAAGATTCAATGTTTTACCGACAGACACCTTGTCTTATCTACAAATAAAATATGTAAAATATAATCGGGTATATTACTAATTTGATCACTGTTGAAATATGAAATAAGAAATGTATTGGTAAAATATTTATGCTACATTGGAGTATAATTTAACCGTGATGGTGATGGTTTATTAGTGAATTTGAAGAATGTATTGTATGTATGCATGTTTATGTTTAGAGGTTTTAATAATTTCATTTAAATATATAGCAGTTTATATATATAGTTGTTAGATATATAATTAATGACAATAGAATGCAGAACTAAGATTGATATAATCACGATAAATTACTATTTTACTCATTGTTGAATTCTAGAATTACATACCCTTAATGCATACAAATAAATTTCAGTAAAATTCGCCGTCGCCCCTAGAGAACTCATTTAACACAGCAAATTTTTACAAACTCACGCTTCACAGATTTTTTTCTTTTTTTGAAAATTGTGATCGGCATGATCGCCAAACTTCACTATATAGTATATTTGTGTGGCAAAGTCATTAACAACAAAATACGAAAGTGCTAAAGATTTTACATTAGTTCTGCCTCGAAATGTACATTAACATATTTATTGTGGTCATTTGCTTTTCTTCATAAGATGTTAACTTAATTTGTAAATTGAATCACAAACCTTGTCAGGTATTTGAAGCCAATATTAGTTCGATGTAAGAATTGTCATTGAATCACAATTTTTATTCATATAATAGATTATATGTAGCATCTAGCATTCACATTTTATTTTTAATCTCGATCATATGCCATTTTAATTGGATGTATTAGCATTGACAAGTTTGGCATGAGTAACCTAAAGAATTTTATTGTTCACTCTAATGTATTCATAAAATAGAATGTTGTGAGATAACAGACAAACTTAGGCAAAGTAAATTAAGAATTAAAGATGAAGTCACATTTTGATATGTAAAAGTTCTAAATTGATATTGTTTTAAAAATTAAACTACATAAATTACAACAATAAAAGGAATTTATATTAAATAAAATCGCAAATCTCAATTAAAACCAAATTCAGCCATAAATTATAGTGTTATTTTAACAAATTCAAGTAATTTTGAACGCTATTATATAGTCAGTAATAATAAAAAAATAAAAATATTTTATGCACTGATACATCTTAAATAAAAATACATACAAAAATAAATTGGGGAATTGAGTCAGTTCGCCAGTCACAGTGAATGGATGACATTTTTTTGAATGGCGAATGGAGAATAATTTTACTATAAAAAATTAAATATATTATTAAAATAATTTGAAAGGATAATTTTTATT
This sequence comes from Penthetria funebris, assembly GCA_027564355.1. Classification (NCBI taxonomy): domain Eukaryota; kingdom Metazoa; phylum Arthropoda; class Insecta; order Diptera; family Pleciidae; genus Penthetria; species Penthetria funebris. The sequence goes on along the minus strand of JANSTX010049206.1, from coordinate 12,169 downwards.
TTTGTAGATATTTTAATGTTCTTATTTGATTTATTTCAAATTCGTGAATCAGCAGTTACAGTTCTCCAATAAGCTACCTCTAATAAAATGAAATCATCAATGAGATATTAATACAAAGGATCAATGAAATCTGTGGATAATTTGTAAGATGTAACTGGGTTAAATCATGGTCAGATTACACATCTTGCTAAGCTCAGCTAAATTTTCTATTATAGATTTCAGTTATGGTATATCTTCCGAAACGATCAAACGTTTTAGTATGTGATCGATCTAATTTGTTTTTTTTTCGTCCAAGGATCAGATTGCTAGGACTATTAAGAACCACTCATGCTAAGAAAAAGAGGAAGGTACACATTCTTGTCTCCGAAATCCTTTGAAAGTAACATAATCGGGATTAACAAATAGTAATCATATATATCCATATATAGTGAATAATGAAGCAGATAGAATATTTACCTACCGAATCCTATGCATTAAATAAGAATAAATATTACTATTGATTGTCATGAATGTATAAATTTTCTTTAAAAATGAAAACTAAAAAGAAAAAAAGGAATAAAAGAAAATTGCATTGTTATTATATATGCATATAAAATATGCGTTTAGTTATACATTTGATTGCATTATACATTTTTAGATGTCACATTCATTTAATATTTACGATCTGTGGAATGAATGTCAGCAGTGTACAATTTTCTTCAATTTAATGCACAAACATACAGTAAATCTGAAAGCATAACCATATCTAATTGAATAACAACAAAAGTCCCTTTTTTACAATTTTATAATTTTGTTTGCATATACACAGCATAATATTTGTGTTTTATATTTTATGCTTTATGTATAATATGGCCAACAACATGTAGGCATAATAATAAAGTAACATATAACATTAAGTTAAAATTACACGACATACAACATGATTTATTTAAATGCTTTATTTATTGTTGCATTGTTATGTATATAATGTGCGAAATATGACATCTGTTTGGTTGAATGGAATGACATGGAACTACGAATATAATAATAATTTTGGAAAATTTTGTGTGAAATGAATGGGGTTTGTGATATACGAGTAGATGCTGAGTAGAATATAGTTGATGTGATACTAACTGCTATGTATTTAATAAACCAATAATGTTCTTCACAATATGGTTTTATTTGTGAATACCATAAATACATTATTGTTTAATAATGGAGAATGAATCCTCCAGTATAAAATAATGATTAATTACATAAATGATAAATTTATAAATTTATTGTTAATAAGTGCAAAATTATTTAGGATTCGTATATGTAGACTTTACTTCTTCTCGACACGTACATGAAACTTTTAAGTATATACAGCGGTTCACATCAATTTGTAACCTCGCTCTAAAATATCAATATACCCAATACTGATACAATACTAGAAAAAGTGAAAAGACCATGTACAGGAATACATACTGTTTTGTGGTAAAATGTTCATTGTGTTTATCGCGCTGATTATGATACAAATTGTGGGTGAGTTTATTCGTCCTGTATCGAAGTAAAATTAGTTTATAAAAATGTTCAGCACATATTAATATGGAATAAAGCTAGGATTAAGAAGAAGAAGATTGGCCATGTTCCTGCAATACCTTTATACGAGACTTGGATGCTGACAAATAACATCATCATATTTCGCACAAATTTAAGTTTCAATGACATCGAAAATACTGGTATAACGAAAGAAATAACAATAAATGTTAATTATCTTCTAAAATTTATACACACATTTTCCATTTATTAAAGAATTTTCTGAAAAAGTATAATATTTAAAAATTATGAAAAACTTTATCTTCAGTTTATAACCGTTCACCACAATTAACCAAATTTTTAAGACAACTTTTCCAGATGTATTTTACATTAAAATATTTTCCAAATTAAATACAAATTACCTTATTGTTTAAAATTTAATTATTTAAAGTATAATTTCTAATATTAAGTAGCAAAAGATTTTTATTTATATATTTTTAATATGCTACCACTTCCAGCAGTCAACATAGTCATACGATGATTAATAGTTTTTCTTTAGTTACAATGTTTGCTTTTTTTTTCAATTTAATAAATTTTTGTTATTGTAGATAGAGGTCTAAAGAGTTTATTCATTTACTTGTGATAATTCATAATTAAAAACTAGAAAATATATGGACGCTAACAAGTTTATAGGAGATACAGAACATATGGTAGCAATTTTTGACTACTAAGTTATATAAACTATTTTTTATAATTTCTAGGGCTATTCAATGAATACTATGACATTATAGATGCAAGAATCACTTTACCAAAGGATATATCTGAAAATATGAATTTAATTAGTACATTCAAATTAATTGAAATTCTAGTAGTATTCTAAAAGGAGCATTATTCAGAAATAGATAAGGTTACAGGTGGGAAAATCATAGGTCGCCTATTATTTGTTTTTACAATAAGCTCGATCAATGGTCATGGAAGACACCGATTCATTCATACAAACTGTGATTATATTTGCAAATATTGCATTTCCTAGTGAAACATAAAATCTAAATATACACAACTAAAAAATACGTTCGTTCAACACGCCTATTAGTTAATATATTGTGAATATATTTCCAAATATTGCTTTCCAATTAAAACATACAACATAAATTAAGATGTATAAATTTGAAATATTGTATGTATTTATCAACGAAATAATGAAAAGTGCGTTCATTTAACGTAGCCGAATAAGGCATGATTTTACTGTATGACGAATAGAGTATATTTTCGTCATTATTATTCTGCGCAAGAACATTTTGAATTTAACAATCTATATCCATATCAGCTTTCTTTTATCGCACGTGAATCCTTCATCACATCAAACAAAATAATTTATTTTTGATCTGATGTTGTCACATTATCACCGTTGAATTAAATCGGTTCTATTATTATTTGAATTTGGTTTAATTTGAATACAAAAACTAATTAGTATGAACTTAATATACTTTGAGTATATTAATAACTCATATAATTGTAGCAAGAATGGACTGTATTTAGTTTATATCTAATTCTTTATATTTAAGCTTAAAAATTCACACAGTAGAAAATTTAATAAAAGGTAATAAATTTTAAAAAAGTTCAATGATTTTAACCGAAACACATATTAAATATTATTAAATAAACTTTTAAAAAAATGGATTTTTTTTTTATTACTTGGAAATGATTAATGAGAAAATTCCAACTTCATTGCGAAAAAAAAAGAGGAAAAATAAAGAAAAAACCTCAAACAAGATATAGTGTGGTTAAATTAATGCTGTAAAATAAATATTAACATTTCATTACTTACCGCTACATGATTATTAAAATTAATGGTATTTCATTCCATATATTATTATTATTATTTTATTATTATAAAATCACTGGAAATCAGAAAAAATAAGAAAAATGTAACTAGTTTTTTTTTGCATCGTTACAAGCGATTTTTTTTCTTATTTTATAATTAAACAGTGCGTTTTTAATAATTCGAAATAATGACTAATAATTGGTAAGTTTAATAACTTGTTATTGTTAATAAAACACATCTTATAATATTTGATTATTTGTTTTCATATTAATTATTTTAATGCTTTTTATAATGTCAGTATACTAAGATATTATTACCTTTTTTTCATAAGCAATTAATTTTAATTTTATATTTATTTTTAATTAATTAGTAGCTATAGCTGTTAGGAAATAGTATTTCAATAATTTAAATTAATTATTGAATCTTCTATTCTCTATAATGCTTTTTTTATTTGCTATGTCTTAGGAGTCGGTGCCGAATGGAGTAACCAAATAATACCTTAATTACTCCATCTTGTGTCATCGGTAATTCGGAAACAAGATAATTTCAATTATCGGAATGTAATCGAGATTAAAAATAGGATATCTGTTGTGTTTGTCGACATGGCGTACAATATCTTACCAACAAACTAGCTAGTTGAAGTCATACACCACTCTACTGAATTATTCAGATAAAGTACTTATTGATTCTTTAAAAGTTGTGATATAAATATATTATTAGATGAAGAACCGATCATAGATATATAGATATCCATATAGATAGATTATAGTTTAACTTTTTTTATAATAATAATCGAAGTAGTAGAAGCAGAAAAGTAACCACCTTGTCAGAATCGATCAATTCATATTAAGCGAATAGAAATTTGGTGTGGCCTGCACTTAAAATGGACTTCAATAAATTGATTGCATTATTATGATCTAATTTAGGTAATTATTCTATTAATTGAGTATCATGTATCATGTGTAATACCAACATATGTTAAAAGTATCGCCATTTGATATCAAAACATAAAACGTACTTTATATAAATATACCAATTACGACATATGCACAATGAAAATATAATTGCATCATATTTTTATATGTGGGTCAATAAATTATTGCTGATGCATTTTCTTTTATGTGAAATCAATAATTTAAAAATGCTTAATTGACTAAATGGGATTCGTATAATGTAAACAATGAATTGCCATTTTGATTACCATATGTAAATGGTAATTTTTGGAAACGGTAAAATTTGCAAGGTATAAACGATTTTACTTTAAAAAAGTGAGTTACATTGTGGCACTTAAAGTTATATAAGTTGGGAATTCAAAAAGACTACTGGATCAATCAGTGCTTAAGCGAATTTCCAAATTTTAGTGCAGTTGGAGGGATATAAACATCAAAATTTTGTCCATAATATAACAAAAAAATTTCTACAACTTATTCATCATATCCGGCGGGTCAACCGTTATAAAACAACAAAAGAAATAAAATATTTTTTTTTCGTAATGCGTAGATCGAAAACTGGCAGCATAATATAGGCATATTTGAAATTCTGGGAGGAAATGTGTTCACTCACAATCTACTTGGTTATCGGTAGTTCAAAATGACTTGAACAGATGCATGTCAGAGAGTGACGATACACAAGAAAAAAAGGAGATAAAGAGGAAATATAGAAGAAGAAGAAAAGGAAGAAGCACACAATGTTTATTTCAACATCCTCTTAAAACTTATTGGAATGCTATGAGTAACATTAACTGCCATATAAACTCAAAACTTAGTATTGAAATAATTCACGTTAACAGAACGGTTGCTAATGTAGGCTGCTCTGTTAAGTGTATATGTGAGCAGTATGATTAATTTATCGTTTTCAAGTGACAACATTAATGAGATTTTTTAACTAAAACATATTTTACATATTATACAATAACATGCCAAAGATTAACATATATTGTGGTTGAGTTACCAGTCAAACCACGATGATAAATACTCATGTATAAATTACATATTGGTTAGATGAATCTATTCATTGTCACGTAAATTTTAATGATAAACAAAAAATTCACACGCTAAGAAATATATGGTTATAATACACCCAGATAATTACATTTATTGCAAATTATCGTTAAAGTATAGTCCTATTTTTTCACAAATATCAACATTAATTAGAACAATAATTAATTATTTTATCAATAATTTTAATTTCAACTAAATTATGTAATAATGGAAGAAAGATTCCTTAAAATAGCATTTAGTAAATGTTATAGTCTCAATTTCATTGAGTGTATAAATGGATCACAGATAATAAGATCTTTTTCATTTATTGCGTCCTTTTTGAAATCTACGAGTACTCAATTATTTTTCTGCTAAGATCAGCTAATTTATTATATTTGATGTGTGGAAGAACTTTAAATAAAACGAAAAGTTAAATTTTTAAAGTGATCATGCACGAGTCATAAATTACTTTATACTACTGAACTATTGTACTTTTCCCAGAAAATTATATATTACCAGAAATATCTTGACATTTTTTGGACTAATAAATTCCTTAATTTTTATATAAATATTAAAATACTAACGTTTAGAAACTGGACGCTTATAAATAAGAAATATTCATTATGGAATTCAAACGTAATAAATAACGTGATTGCTTTGTATTTGTCAGGTACATCGTAATCTGCTATTCTTCGTGATCTGCAAAATTTACGAGTTAATAAAACGTTTGTGTATTGAACAAATAAACGTTACAAAAATTCATGAAGGTGGTCATAAAAAATTCACAACACCACCAGAAATAGATCATAAGATAAGGGCCCGAATTGAAAGAATTTCATGTCAGAGTGCAGCAATATTGACTTAATAGTTGAACGTGATTTCTAAATGTATAATTTGCTGTTAAATTATAAAATTGTACAGAAACAATAAACTCAAAGTCATTGACAGCTTTTCTGTTGTTTTTAATCTTTTTGACATTTTATGCTACTACTCAAATTTTGAATGGGCTGACAAATGAATAACATTGTCTCTAATTTATTTTTGGTTTCGGAACACCGTACACTACATTCGTAGTTAAAGTCAAAACAATTTTTATAATTTCTTAATTTATATGAAACATTTTATGTGATACGATTTTTTAAATAAATCAAAATAAAATGTTCGGTACTAGTTTATGTTCCATAAAATATCATACATTATATTGCATGATATTTGCATATTTATTTTAATATTTTATTTGATTAATTCATTATCATCCTTCTACGAATAATTCTATTTCTAATACATATTAAATACTTATATTCTATTCTCATTGCCACATAAACTTCTTTATGGATTTTAAATTTAGGGCCAAATATTATGAAATGGTTACAATTTTGTAAAACAAAACAAAAAATTAGTTATGAAAAGGATATGTATAAACAAATCATAATAATAAGAAAGGTGTGAATAACATGCAAACTACTCATATATCACTTTTTCATTTGCATATATACATAATTTTATTCTTTTATATGTTACTTGTGGAATTTATGATTTACACATAAAAGAGGAGAGGTAATGTATAATAAATACTGTATTCATATCCTACTTATGTATAAATTGTATACTGTATAGTGTTATGCATTCATACATTTTTATAATCTATTATGTATGCATATATGTTTTGAAATTTGATTAAATCCTTATTATTTTAACATATTCAGACAATGTGTATAATGTTTGAAGCATATATAACTTTAAATCAGATTTAAAACTTTGAATCATCATCATCTTATTATTTTCAGTGTATTTGAGTTCAAAATTGGATGTGTCTTCCTCCCAAAATTCTTTCTAATATTGTAAGCGTGGGCGAGGTCACAAAATTCACTGGAGCATAATTTGTATTAATAAATAAATCCCTTTGTTGTGAGCTACAGAAACGCATTCGTCGGACACGTTCAACTATTTTGTACTGCACTCTGATGTAGATTTCAACCATTACCTTACGAACCATTTCTGATGATGTTGCGAATTTTTTAAAACCAACTATATGACATTTGACTATGCTGCTAGTATCATTGCTATGTTTAATGGTTATAGATACACAAACATAATATTGAGACGTAACTGATGTAGCTAACGAGAAATAGTAGGTTGTAATTTTTCTTCAACGCAATTAACTTTGAATTCCATTACGAACATTTTGTTTTCAATAACGACGCACAACAAAAGACACTAGTAAATAGTATTATATATGTACTAAAATTTGAAAGCGCTGAGTTCAGCTGTACTGCAGCTACAGCTGCGTGAATTTGGTAAAACTTCTAGTTACAAATTCTGTATGCAGATAATTATGCGTCAATTCATATTTAAGTACAAAACTAATTAATTATGCCAATAAATTGAATTTATTTCTGTTGACATTGACATAGTATTTAAATTTAAATATTATTTATTTATTTAATTAATCAACAATTTTATTTTTAATAAAATACAATACAATTTAATTTTTTTTTTCTCCATACATTATATTAATTAAATATTTAAATAATAATAAAATATAATTTTATTTATTCGCAATGTATCAAAATACACATTATTTAAATTTTATTGCAATGCATTTAGTGAAAGACAGAAAAGATAATTATAGTGATGATTGACGTTATAATAATTCACTTTACTTTATCCATAAAAGCAATAAATTGTAAATAAGATTACATTTACAACATGGGTTAATATTGTTGAATGTTATACGTGTTCATAATATGGATGATGGTTTTTATCGTTTATTATTGGTATACATACTTGTATATGGATACTATTGGTAAATTGTAAATGAACCATCTTTATATTAATAATAAATAATGTCTAAGAATAGTGAAAAGAAAAGGAAACATTCAATTGTAATTATAATAATAGAAAAATAGTTGTAATAATCTAATAAACATGAATAATATGAATAATTGGTCTGACAAATGCTATATATAAGAAAAACGTATATACTCTAGATATAGCTACAATTATATAATTTATTAAAAATTCTGGTTTCGAGCTAATTGTCTTCATCAGTACAATAATTGTTCTATAGAATATTTGAAGAAATATTACAAAACAAATTTTGTAAAGTTATTGTGAATAGTAATTACTATACTGATGAGAACTATTACTTAGTACACCTATTTGTTTATGCATATACATAATAAGCTTTTAGAGAGGTTTTACAAACTTTCAAATAGTTTGTTTGTGAAATGAATATCCTTTTTTATGTTGATTTTTATTGTGCAGAAACACTATACATATTATGATTCAGTTAATGCAATTCTGTTCAGATTATTTGTGGCATTTTACCCAAACATAAATATATGATCTCATATTTAAAATCTCTGTTCATAATCATTTTTAAATAGCTAATCGAAAATCTTTAATATCAATTGTAAAATAAAATATTATATTATTGGAATTTTATAAAATTATATTAATTATATGGGCGTCTTTTTTCTACATAATACATCTTTGGCACTTCATATAAACTGTAATCAATTAGAAATCAACTGAAATAAATTACATAATATGAGGATCGTTTTCAAAAAAAAAAAAAATTAAACGAAAAAGAAAAACCATACTTCTTCAAAGTATATTTTTTAACAAAATTATCTTTAATAATAGGAATTTTACAAACAAACCACAAATTAAATTGGTTTTTTTCTTCAAAATATTCGGGTTTTTTTTGTTGCTCTATATTCTAACCCATATCATAAAGTGTAAAATAAACGCAGATGCTTCAAATTAAAAAGTAAATATTGATAAGTAAGAATTAGTTTACACAATAACTGAGTTAGGAAAACAGAAAAATAAAAAAAATTATAATAATAGTAAGCTAAAATTAAAAAAAAACTATACATATATAAAATACAGTACTGTAAAGTTACTCCTCGTATTATTATTGATGATTTGTTAGCACACAAAAAAAAAAAAGATTAAAATGCTAGAAAATTAATTGGATTAGCACCACCTGATCCAATTTGTGTCCGAAACCAAAGTAATTTACTATATACATGGGTATAATTTACTCATTTGCAGGTGATAAAGATGAATTATTAAACAAATTATTAGCACTTCATAAAAACAATTTATTATGTTATGGACATAATTTCTTGTAAGGTTGGAAAATTTCATTATAAAATTTTATGATAATCATTAAAAACAGAAGCATAATTTATGTAATTACCTATTTCTAGTTTCTATCATTTTAAATTCACATATTCTCAATAATTAATGATTGTAATTATGTTAATTCATAATATTATAGTTTAATTTTATCATATATACATTTTCGTGGCATTATCGCAGTCAGAAATATTCGATGATTTAAAACAAAAAAAAAGAACAACATTACATTTCTAGTTTTTCCAATAATAAAAAGAAAAATATACGGTCAGTATTTTATTCAATAAATATTCTAGCATTTTAAAAGTAGTGGAAATACTCAAAGTAAAAAACGTTTTCAAATAATGAACAAAAAAAAAAAAAAATGTTTGAGTGAAAATGATATCGTTTGATATTATTAATCAGTTGTGACCTCAATAATTGGGCATCGTAAGCGCTCATTGTCACTTGCACACTGACGATCACGATAACATTCAATAAATAGTGCTTCTGAATCATTTCAATTTTCAAGGTGAACTATAGCTATAATATTTTTCTAGCTTTTCCTTGTTTACAGAAATGTTTTTACTCTTAAAAAATTATTCACATTTTTTCATCACAACAAAATCATCAAAATAAACAGATTTAAACTTCTTCGAGTAGTTGCTAAATATTTACTAATTAACAGATTTAAGTGAAATTTAACAAATATTAAATGCAACTTCAAATAACTTTAATGCATATTATTGATGTGAAAAAATTTTACAAATTACATTCCATAGCTTCTAACAAAACCTACTAATTCTAGTTTTGAGCATAAATTAAGTTTTGAAAATCTTTCTGACGGGTAAAATTGAGAATATCTTTTTGATGGTGTTATTTAATAACACTTTACTCTGTGTAATTGCAAATTTTTTCGTTATTTCATTGTAACAGGAAATCATCACAACTAGAATGTATTTTTTACGAAAAAAATCGAAATATCTCGAGAACGGTATAATTTGGTATACTTGTTCATGTCTCATTGACTATATATTATAGCAAAAATGTTGATAGTAGAAAGTTGAAACAATATGACATTTATGCCTCATATACTCAAATTATTGCGATCGCTTAATTGATGGACACCAACATTCTTAGCTACACTACAAACCAGGTTTTTACTAATCCTTTTACCAGTTTCAATCTTCATTCATATTCTATCAGACAATTTGGAAAATTCAACACTTCAATAATCCAGTACAGATATCACCATGACGTACAAGAGGCATCGATGGTGCGAGATAAATTATGATTTATTGGTTATTGATCACAATATGTAATTATTGTATTTTAACAAGTATACTGTAACAAGTATGTTGTTAAATGTATGACATATCGAATATTATAAGATAAGTTGCGGTTCAGCCGGCAGAAGATATAATAAATCTTTAATATATATTATTCATATTTATTCTTAGTCTCAGTAAAATTATGCGGTTCAAACAATCTAATTGGCCAACTACCACAGCATTTGTTTAATGAAAGAATCGACAAAATTTAATACGCTTGGTATGTTCTAAAATTACTAATATGTCTATTTGTAGAATATTGGTTTTCAAAGTGAATTTTACGTCCAAGAACTCCAATTCTTTCCATCTAATATCAATAAGCTATAGGTCAATACATTTATTAATCTTATTAGAATTAGATTATTTCTTACAAAATAGTAGAAATTAACTTAGTAATAATGAATTCTCAGTTGGTGGTAAATATTCGATAAACATTAAACAATTTTTAACATTGTTTTCTTCAGTTTTCTACATCATTTTAAAAATAACAAAATACTATATATGAAATAATTAAAAAGATTAAAAATTTAACTAAGAGAAAGCTTTACTAAATGAAATACTAAAAAAAAAAAAGGGCCTAATTGTAATTGGAAATTCAAAGTCATATTCTTTATTTTTCCCCGCTTTTGTTTGACCTTTTCTCCATCTCTTAAAGGAAGTCATCATAATTTTAAAATGATTATTTTTAACAAATATAAGAATTATTAAAATATATAATTTATCAAGTTCTGTAACTTTTATATAAATAATATTATATTTATTTATTATATGCAGAGTTAAAAAGGAGTTGAAGAAAGGTATGAATGTTTTTCATGATCAAAAGATAAACATATAATTTTTTAACAAGAAAAATTATATTGTAAATATAAAAAGTGCGGTGTATATTACGATGTTAAAGTATTTTATAAAGAATAATTTGTAAACATATAAATATTATAATAATAAACAATATAATATAAAATATTTATTTTCTTTTTTTTATATTAAAAAAATGATTTCTGACTTGTATGACATGAATAAAAAAAATTATTCTCATATACATTCTTGAACCCGAAACATTGGAATTTTGAATTGAAATGAATTGTACCTCGTATTATCATTAAAAATGTATAAATTTATGAAAAATTAAATAATGCTTCTAGAGTTGTACTTTGCTGATTGGTTATTGATTGGTAAAATTAACAATCACTAACATAATTACTGTAATAATCATAAGAATATACGGAGAGGTTTTTTTGCCTTGTATATAGCCATTATGCCTTTAGCCTATTATAAATTTATTGTTTTAATTTAAATAAAAAGGTATATAACGTCAATAAGTGGCCTGGGATGGGATGGAAATATAATGACTACTAATAGCCTACATAAGCGGGAACGATTCGAACCTGGAACGTTTCAATATAAACTAA
>JANSTX010049195.1:0-11864 GCA_027564355.1 Penthetria funebris | reverse complement strand
GAAATATAAAATCGTCTATTAATGATTCAGACACTTACATTTTAAAAATTACTTTGGAACAAATCCAAATTATTTGAAAATTGTTCACAAAAATAAATAACATAATTTTCTATTATATTTGTATGCACGAGTATGCAATTATCATGCATGCATATAATATATTCAAAATTATAATCGTAATTGATTGAGTTACAATTATACTTTCTATATAAAATGCAACCAATATGAATTAGTAACACCTAATAAATTTGAAAGAAAATTGTTAAATAAATTATCAATATTACATTAATGTTGTATTTTCTTCATTTACATTATATGTTTCATATTCATTTATATTGAAATTATGTGTGAGAATGAGGAAATGTTTAAATTAAAAATCACAAAATCTAAATATTATAATAATTAATTGAAATTTATGCTCGTTTATCCAAAAAAAAGCTGGAAAACAATTTAATAATTTCTTCTGAAGCATAATGAATATATACATTGCATTGTGTAATCATTTATAAAAATAAAACAATTGTATTAGACGTCAAGTATGTTTATATCTTAATTAATTTCAGATCAAGTAGTTGACTATAGAAAGTATCTAAAGGTTAGAGAATGGAGTGAAATGAGTTTGAGTTTGTTCCAACTTATACTATCCTCTGAAAACGTGTTGGTCGTGTTTACACTGATAAGGTGTGACTATGGCTTAAAAAACAGGTCTTAATGAACTAGATGAATTAACATCTCGTTAACAAATAATTAAAGATTTTTTACACACCAATCTACAATTGTCCATTAAAATTGACATCAATTCATATTCGGAATTGTATGAACAATATAGTGCGATACATTTGAATAGACAATTAGGAACTTTACATCTAATCCTACCAAACTAGATGAAGCTTTGTATTGGATTTGATTAGAACACGATATCGAATAACAAAAAATTTCACTATTTGATGACCGGAAAGTTAACCAAATTCGATATTCTTGATTTGAACTATTTTCTCTGTTTAATTAATTTTTGGTCGATATAGTAATAAATAGCAGAATAAGTAACTTGCATTGTTAATACCAGTCTGTATTTCTTTAAAATCTATCTTTATCAAATCATTTATAAACCTTCGTCAAACCTTACAGTAATATTCTCAATTACACATTTTATTTTATTTGTCACAATTCCAACTTTTGATATCATAAAAAAAAGAATTATATCCTATTAATCTACAGTTACTGCTTATAAACTTCTACATACCAACTTATGTCCATAATTTTGCCCACATCATGTATATATATTTTGTATGTTAAATTTTATGTTCACTCTTATTTATTACAGTAATCAAATCACTGTGTTTTATTCTGAAAAGTATGTTTATTCCTAAATACAGCTATTTAAAAGACTTTATTAGCGAAACTGAGTAACCTTATAGTATTGTGCATTCTTCGATTCGGATTTTCATTATACCTTAGATTAGGAGTATATTAAGAAATTTGGTTAGAGTTGATGATGTTCAATTTCGTATACACACATTGCACTGATTGCAGCTTACCATTAAAGGATGTCACAGACCGAGACAATAATGCTTGTTCATGAATCACCACCCTTAGTCTGAATACCACGATAAGATGTATTCTGAAAAACCACTGACTCATATAAAATGTATTGTAGATGTATTGACAATTGTTTCGGAAAAGTGTAATCTTGTTCCATTTTCACCAAATCGCAGTGTCAACACAATATATGTTCATTTCTGCCACGAACGTAAAATTATGGTAACTATAATTGAGTCTATATGTTCATAAGGAAATTTGATTTGTTCAACAATCAAGATGATGCTTCATTATGTCAATCAATGTATTAGTGATGCTAATGCTCAGGTTAATTCAGATAGAATATGTAGAATATGTAATGGTAATGTTCTACAAACATATAAATCGGCATTGAAGTAGAGTTGGTACTAGTTCTATGGTAATATAGTGAACTGTGATTATAAATACTGAATGTATATATGTATATAGAACTTTATCTCCATGAACTTACAACTGAAATAAATAATAAATTTCTGGTATTTTGTAAATAAAACTTTTTCTATAGAAATTTTGACTCTCTATTTTATATGCAAACACAAACTTTTATCCAACAAATTTATGTTCTATATTACGAGTGTTTTGTGTACGCTGTGATGATGAGCCTTATACTTATAAAAAATAAAATAGCAATTTCCAAAAACAAAAAAAGCCACAAGAACTGTGTCACTCTAATAAAAGTTTTTATGGTTTCGTTTTTATGGGGCAGCGTTTTCAATGTTTATTAAGTTGCTTCTATCAGAATAATATGTAAGTATAATCTAATTCAATAGTTGTGATAATGTTTTAACAACTTCTTATAAATAAAAGTCTATAAGGCACATAATATCATTATATACCCCATATGTATTATGTTATACATTATATTATCATCTAATAATAATTTAAAATAAAATTAAACTTTTTGCATAAAATTATATATAAATTTCTTGATATTTTGCCAATTTATAAAATTTATTGAATCATAGATAATCGTTTTATTGGTTTTTAATTTCAACCTAATTATATTAAAATAATTGTAATAAGTATAGTCTAATATTAAATGTAATTGGAATATGAAAAATTAATTAAAATTTTATTATCAATCTTAATCAATAATATAAAAGTTATACTACCCCCTAATACCCCTAGTATTATTATAATATATATAAATATACGGAGGAGATAAAATGAATGTTATGGTTATAAAAGCTTTTCTGACCTAAAATACAATTTTCCCAATTATGTTTAAATAAATATTTGAAATAAAAGTAATACGGAAATTGTATTTTACGTATATAAATATTCTGAAATGTAATTGTTTAAAAATATAGTAGGTATCGTAAAGGATAAGGAATAGAATGTACTGAAGTACATGAAGTCAAATAATTAAAATCAATATTTCATTTGTTAAAGAAATACGAGATTGGAATTGAATTATTGGAAATTGAATGAAAGCAATGATGATGACAAGCTATTGGCTTATAAAAGTCAAATTCAGATAATGTTTTTTTTTAATGTTACTTTTATTATCCGTCAGATATATTTCATGTTTAAATGTACACTAAGTATTAACTTATTTTATTTTAAATTGTGTTTAAAATTCAATTTATATAATTGGCAATGTAATCGGTAATGATAATTATCGCCTTTAATCATACTTCACATTTCATTCTATATGCTGTTTGATAATATAATCTTCACCGATGGCTTCAAGATGGACACCAACGGGGTTGGTGCTTGGACCATTTAGACTCCCAGACAAATAAGGTGTGTTCTGAGTCGAATTATTAGCGATGTTGAAGTATCTTTGTAAGATCAATTACGGTGTCAATACAATGCGTGTGGCTATGGATTATATGTTCCACCATCATGTCACTTAATTCGCCGGTCTGTAACTCAAAACTGGTCGAAAAATAATTCTCCAAACTATTTTCGGCTAATGACCTACGTATATTTTTAATACGATATTAGCTAAGTCTGTATTTCCAGAAATATGTGCATATGCAATGCACTTTCTCAGTAGAGATATAGACTGTTAGTCAAGCACACTATATCACACTTTATATTTATAATTCGAATAAATATATTATAAAATGTATGTGTCTATTTTGTAATTATGCAATTTATTTTTTTTGAAATATACATGTGCATAATATACAACACCATGTCATTTGTCAACACATTATACATATTAATATTAATATTTTTAATATATTGCATGTTCAAACAATACACAATTTTAGAAAAATTAAAATTAATTTACCACAATTTAGGATTAGCCATATTAATGTATATTAATAAAATATAAATAGTTAAATTATTTAAATATTTTAATAAAATATATATCTTTGTATTGATTTGCATTATATGCCTTGCATAAATCTACAAATAACATACTCGTATTATTTTGTTTTTTTTTTTTTAAATTATATTTACAATATCCAAATGCAATAAAATTGATAGCAAAATGCGTTGTGTTTTTACTTGTTAAATGAATGCAAAATAAGGTATATAAAGATTAGTTTAATATCAATTTTAAGTTAATATTTATGTAGCTTATCTATATGTACATATAGTTTTAGTCACGATCTATTTGAATACGAAAGTAATTTGTTAATTTACATTTCCAGTTGAACTCTCATAATTTTCTTAATTTTATTATGTCAGCATGAAAAATAAACGTAGCCAGAAAATTTAGTGATTTAATAGAGTTATTTATATGTAATATAGCAATATCAAGTAAGTTATATTTTAAAGTATATAATTACATCATTCAATTATACACTAATTTACAGTAAAGTGGAAAATATTGTAATATTTTATGACTATGTATCAATTAGAAACTGATATCAACACCTACATATAGTATTCACATGTACATAAAAATTACAACTGGAAATACCGTGATCATGTTAAAAGTTAACAATGAGAAAATTTAGATAAGATAAAAAAAATTCAAATCTAATATCAACTCTAATTGTATAGTGACTGTAGCTTTTTTAGATGACTTAACACTTTAAAATGGAATTTTATTTTATTAAACCATTTTTATAGATACTCGTATATTTTAAGGACAACTTTTAGAAGTTGTATACCCAGTAAATAATTTTTCTACGATAAGGTTCCACATACGATAAGTAACATGTCCCTATATATTTGACTGTGCAACTAAATTATATGTCAACAAAGATGTAGTGAGACTTCAGTTAGTAATAATACAAAAACATGATTGTATTTATTCTTGATCAACTGAAGTTACACTAATAAATAATGGATACTGCTGCGGAATTCATATTCATCCTAATGGATAATGATAAAACCACTTTTGAAAATGAAAAGCCATGATTTTAAACTATATATTCTGAGAATGTGTTAATTCATTTATTTCGTGCAACGGTTTCACCATACTATGATGATAGTATAGTTTAATCCTAAAGCAAATAAGTCAATGATTACAACACATTAAGTTCATGTTTAAAGTAATAATTGACAGTTTTTAGACAAATAAATAACTGATAAAAATTATTTAAAAAAATGTCGATCCATTTGAGAACAAAGAACAAAATTTATTTTTATTATCTTATTGTCATAAGGGTAAATCCTATATGTCTCCTACATTACTTCTTTCTTCAAAATATAGGATACATTCACAGAATTTGTCTTTCACTATTACGAATCCATCGTAAGTCATCAGTAGATCAAATGTCTACCGACTGGAAGTTAACTGTCAATGTTAATTAAAGAGACTGGTAATAATTTTTAATCCTTTCTGGTCAATCCAAGAAGTAGATAATGATTTGATTGATTACTGAATTTACATTAAACATGGAACTTTTCTAAACAGCTACGTACAATAGCTTTAACTCTAATTTATACAATTTACTTCGATTATATGGAGTTTGACTATCATGTTATAAATCAATTTCCTTGTACCTATCCAGAGGTAACTTCAACTATATATTTGCATTCACACGCTACCACCGGTAACACGAACGCTAGATATAAATTGTAGTTGTTTTTTTTTTGTTGAAATTTAATGTTACTTATGTATTGGAAATGACAAAGGATAATAGTTGATATACCTAATCCTGAGCATTGTTAGCCGTAACTAGATTACCATATACCACACGGCGCATCTTTTCAGCAGTTACTGTAACATACGATAATTTTCTATTCTTTTCTTCCACATACTGACCTTTGACTTAAAAAAATATATTTGCAGTACCATGTAATATTACTCTCTGTTACCCATAAATGTTCACATTTGATGTTACATGCAGAAACGACAAAGTAATACCACTTACTGCTGACTTAGTAATAATCCAAATAGTAAAAAATATAATACGTTTAACTTAAATCAAAAATATCGACTACATATGAAGAGTAATGAAGTTCAGAATGGAATGTGGGGATTTGTTATAAGTGATTTAAGGGTCAAACTTTATGGTGGAGATATTTTTAATTAATTAACATACTTTATGATAGTCAAGTGCTTAAAACCTAAAGATTGTATTCAAAAATGTTTATTGACCGCCATAGAACCCTAAATAGGTTAGCTATTAATAATAAAGTATTATTAATATGATGGCCGATAAGTTAGGAATCTTTTGCCAAGGAATGTAATACAATTTCTAAGGAAAAATAACATCATTTAAATAGAATTAGAGGGATACAAGAAAGGTGTAACAAAAATCACTGGATTTTCAATAGTTACTTTATTTCATCTTATATTATGATCAGTAAATGTGTTCAAATTAAATAATATTATATAAGACGTGTCGTATATAAACAAAAATCACATTCATATGGAATGTTCAATTTTATTGCATGAATTGTAAACCGTATACATGTTCTTCAGTTTAGTTTGTACATATTTTCTCCATTGATTTTAATAGATGGCACGTTGTATATTATTGGTAAATTTCACAATATATATATATATATATATATATATATATATAAACATCAATATTGATTTCTTTGTTGTCAAGGAGCAAACGTCAACAAATATTACAACAAATAATGGATTGGGCAGACGATTTATTTTCCTTAAAAAAGGTATATTATTAACATAATCACATATACAGTTTACTTAAGTAATAATCAGTGAGTTTAAGTTGTATCAAATATAACTATCAAATGTAAAGTTATCCAACTACTAACAACACACAACAATATAGAGTATCACAGTTAATGGCAATTGGTTTCTTAATCGCATAGTGCGGTTCACTCTATCTAGACGAATTATGGTCTAGCGATTATGTAAATCTTCCATTATTCTTTACTACTGATAATTTTACATATAAATATAAGTTACATTTCTTGGAATGTCTTATCTATAATGAAATGAAATAGTATATATAAATATACTGATTGATTTTGAATGTGAATGTAGCTCATAATATGTACTGGGACTATATGGGCAATTTTAGACAAAACTAAAAATGTATCATTGACAACTATTATTTATATATATTTTTATTTCAATATCCCAGAAATATGCTTACAATCTGAGCGAGCTAATGCACGACCATATTTTTAGCAATTTGAAAATAATAGTATCGATGCCAACGTGTCAAAACAATGATTTTAAATACTCTACAATTTTTAAAGAAAATAATTCTATTTTTCTATCAGTACAATATGATATATACTCGTAATAGACATGAATATTAACATGCTTCCTTCTCGACTTTACATAATTTATTATTTTTCTTAGTCAACAAAAAAAGGACGCCGTGCAGCAGCTACAGCGACAAATACTTCACAAAATAGTACAATATCAAGTCCTGAAATCGAAAGCGAATCAATTGAAAAACTTGCCAATAAAAATGATTTAGATGAATCGGATTTAAGTAGTTTACCAAAATCGAAAAGAACTGGAGGTTGGTCAGATGAGATAGTCATTAAATCTGGAAAGTAAATTTATAAATATTTTTATGAGCTCATAATATGCAATATAATTAATGGATTCTTTTATTATGTGTTATTCTCTATAGAAATAAATCAGGTATCAATATTATTGAACAGTAAGTATATTTAAATATAATGTTTATTAATTTTGAAAGAATATTCAACAAAGTATATGTTTTTTACAAAAAATTATGAATAGAGAACGTTTTAATTCAATTACCAGTGTTAATTTATCTGACGATGAAATACCAATTATACCGGATATTGATGATATACAAGATGAACTTATACTTAATGAAATGGTTGAAGCACCAACCGTTTCTGTAAATCGTGTTGCAACATATAATGAATTAAATTCCGATTTATTGAAACAAGGAGCGTTTTCATCATTAGAGGATATAGATTTATCAATATTGGGTAAATATCTTCATTCAGAAAGTGACTTAGAAGAACCAGATGATGTTTGGTCATGGGAACAATTATTTACTGAAATATCAGCTGAAATTCATGCTGATAAACCACATAATATTGATGCACCAATACAATTTGTTCATTAAATTATATAATTATAATATTATATAATCACTTAAATTTAATTGTTAAATTACACCATAACATAAACTACATAGGATTTGGCAAACATTTATACCAGAATTTTTGTAGTTTATCTATTTTAGGTGTGATTTAGTTAATTACATTAACTGTATATGAGAGACACAATGGAGTGATAACTGCATAACACCCTGAACGCGATAAAAATGATTGTTAAATTACACCATAACATAAACTACATAGGATTCGGCAAACAGTTATACCAGAATTTCCAGTTTTATCGCATAAACTACATAGGATTTGGCAAACATTTATACCAGAATTTTTGTAGTTTATCTATTTTAGGTGTGATTTAGTTAATTGCATTAACTGTATATGAGTGATACAATGGAGTGATAACTGCATAACACCCTGAACGCGATAAAAATGATTCAAGTGCAATACGCACCTTCGACCGTACATATAAGATTAAATGTTTATGCTAATAGTAATCATTGGTATAAATAGTGTGCAAGGTGCGGCCAATAATTTTACATTATATAATTCAGTTTCATTAAAATATTGTATAAAACGCTAAAACTATTAACGATATATTGTAAGTTAAAATGTACTCACCCGCATTTTACTACCCACTGAATTGCAGTGCTAAAATACATAATTTTGCTATGATGTAACACAGTCTTCTATGCACAATAAATAAAAACTTTTCACTTGTATTTATTTTTAATATTTAACATT
The DNA here is from genome assembly GCA_027564355.1 of Penthetria funebris. Taxonomy (NCBI): domain Eukaryota; kingdom Metazoa; phylum Arthropoda; class Insecta; order Diptera; family Pleciidae; genus Penthetria; species Penthetria funebris. The sequence continues at coordinate 3,104 of JANSTX010049195.1, read as the reverse complement.
ACACAAATAAAATTTCTATTAAATAATAAACAATAAATAAATATAAAAAAGGACGCCATAAAAAACGACACAACATACCGAAAGTTGACAGACGAAGAGAAGGAAAATCGCTAGTATATTCAGCACTGTTCATTTTCGAAAAGTGGACATTGTTTAGTACATTTTAAAATAATCGGCCATTTTTTATGTGCGGCCATCTTGGTTAGCACCAAAGTTAACGTCAACGTTTGGATTTTGACAATACAAGTGCAATTACATGTTATTTATTAAAGAGTTTGTAATTTTGTATTAAATAAAAATAAATACCTTTGTTATTGTTATTGTTTTTGTTTAAAGTTGTGTTATTGTTTTTCATTTAAAATAATAGAATTATGGTGTTCATTTTCCAAGTTAGTAATTATTTGTTTTACTATATGAATAATTAATTAATTTACTATGCAACCGTTGTTTACTGTGTACACCATCTGGTATTGCAGCTATTTTATTTGATATCACAATTCTCAAATGGTTCTATGTTCTTCTAAAAAATATATGACTTATTTTACTAAGACCAAACATTCTCACCTTATTCTATCCCGAATTCTTTTATTAATTTCAACACACGTTTATATTTATATTGTTCATGACTCCATCCAGATATGTAAACCAATTCGACGCGAGTAAAGTTCATCCATAACAATAGGTGTGGTAAGGACTGTTATTGTACTCCAACACTGAAAATGATTACCACAACCAGTTATATTATTAAAAGGAATTGAATATGTTGTAAAATTTGGACGAAAATACATCAGATTCCTGACAAAGGACACCAATAGTTCGTTATTCATAGCAGTGATTCAATATGTTATTTATTTGTTTGAAAATATTCAGTCGATTCTTCTGTCTTTTTTACCTAAAGCAATATTTTTAATTTAAAAAAAATACAATAAAACTAAACCGAAAATTATATAAAAATACATCATTTTATCATTGTTATCGTCTGGATTGACCAATGAACATCTAGGTTATTCAACGCATCTTTAACGGGGGAGATTGACACTAAAAAGAGGGTATATGTCGTGTTTGTCAACATGGTGAAAAATATTCCATCATCAAACTATATATAGCTGAGGATTTTTATATACCGGCTTTTCAGAATTATACAAATATATAAGCGAACAACTATAGTTACAGTTTTCATTCAAAACTTTTAATTTATTATTGTTTAGGTTGACATTTGATGTTTTTTTGAATATTAGAAACGGCAATTAAAAATTGCAGTGTCACATCCATGTGGTGTGATGGTTGAAATGATGACATCAGTATAGTCGAATATAAAATGCATATATATGATACAGCAAACGAGTATGAAACACTACACACGATTTTAATAATATTGTAAATTAACTTAGAATTAAATTATTTAATTTATTGAGATTAAAATAATTAAAATTAACATCATATGTGATCAAAATATACATAAGTTAGGCATTTGAATGTAAATTCGATATTTACACAGCTAAAGTACATATGAAGAAATATATTTCATCATATTTAATATCGTCATAATATTCATAATATACAAATATTGCGTTTTATCATTATATATTGATAAATTACACAAAATTTTAATTTTTTTAATATATTATTATCTTTAGTCATCTTTAGTCATCGTAATATTACAAAACATTTTATGCACTTTCGTTTATTTTTCAATTTGAAAATATGTATTCAAATAAGTTTCATTTGATTCTATCCTGCTCGACCTTTGTTTCACTACACAAAATATGAGTTGACAAAATACGTACATATTATTTGTTAATACCTTCGACAATCGATCGTAACTACTGCAACTCGTCCTTTTTATCGTGTAATTATTTATGATTATCATTAATGTCGCCATTTTTCTCATTGATTCATTCAATTTAGGTAATTCGAGTTTTAAGTTGCATTCTATTGAATACTGAATGTACGATATAATTGGAATTATTGTTTCTATACATACTAGAAATATATAAGATTCATGTTAACTGTAGACAATATAGAAATAAGTCAATATAAAGTGCGAATAGCATAAAGAATTAAAAAATGTAATATGGTATTCTAATAATGAATAGAATTATCTTGCACCATCACCATAAATCTAATATAAGTTTGTCTGAATTTACTAATAGCTATAATAATAATAATGTTCATGTGAATAATATTCCTGTAATGTGCTATAAAATATGTCATATGAAACAGTGCATGTTTTGTAATCACTTAAAACCATTAACATACTATTACCTGTAATATAACCATGTCGCATTCTACTGTATATAAAAAAATTAGTATACAATTCAAGCATTAGCAGACGCTATTAATTAATGTATTTAATTATTTCGATCGTGATTAAATCGTTTACAGAATAAATTTTTCACCTATAATTTTACATAGGTATAATATCTCAATGAATTATAAAAACAAATGATTATTATATAGTTGATGACTCTATTTTATATCTGTCAATGTTGATATTACTATAAAAAAACATATTGAAAGTGTTCGTCACTTTGTCACTATGGAAAACAAATCTTATAATTTCAACATAGAACTCAAACCTAATATTTGATTTTAAAATATCAACTATTGATATTATGATCATCTTTATCATCTTAACGTTTACACCACATAGTTGTAAAGAATATCACTACGGTGTAAAATTGTCACAAAACATCAAATGTTAAGCGATAAAAAAACTATAAATTTGGGATTTCCGAATGGAAAATTTTAATTCAATTTTTGCTTCTATAGCTAAAAATTCAGTAGAATGTTGTATAACACCTCAGCTATCTAGCTAGAATTGGACATATATTGTGGTCGTATTACCGCAGATATAATGGTAACTTGGTGTTATTGGGTAACTTTGTTCATCACCACATGGTCATACTGTTATAATGTGAAATTATATTGGATAAAGTGGGTAAAGTTTTAATTAAAATATAGATAGAAGAAGCAACAACAAACTCCATCACTTCACAGCGCAATGTTTTAACTGACTAGGCTCTATAAATTTATAAGTGATGAAAATTAATCGCTATTCAAACTATGTCAATGGATGTATTGATACATCCAATTTGTATTAT
>JANSTX010049184.1:0-11864 GCA_027564355.1 Penthetria funebris | reverse complement strand
AAACACGACCTCTCTAACTATTACCGTTCACAAGATAATCTACATTTTGTTAATTTAAGTTTAAGGTAGCACAAATTCCCACATTTTTGGAATTATAACAGGAGAACATAATCAGTAAGAGGGTAAGTTTTTTAATAAAAGTTTAAGTAGCTCGTTAAGGATTGAAGATAGAGGATTGGCGTTTTAGAAAGAACGATACATGCTATCCTGGCGCATGTATTGTATATAGGTACAATGAGGTAGTATTACTAGTTACCTGTTTAAATGGTGGAAATGACGATCACCGAAATTTTTCAAGGATACACACAAATTACGTGCTATTACTTATATCCCTTTCTAAAACACTACCTCTCTAATTGTTACCGTTTACATAATAATCTACATTTTGTTCATTTCAGTTTAAGGTAGCATAAATTTCCACATTTTTGGAATTGTAACAAGAGAACATAATCAGTAAGAGGGTTAAGTTTTTTAACAAAAGTTTGAATATCAACTACTTGAAAAAAGTTGCCATTTGAAATATACTCTCTAAAATACGTTCGTTGTCGCATTTACTAAATTTTTTAAAAGAAAATCTATGACTTTATGGTATATGTTGATGTATATGCACTTGATCATGAACTTAACTTGCCTGGTTTTGATTTGACATTTGATGTTACATGCATGTTAAGGACGAGATGTGATGATGATTGACAATGAAAAAACCTAGCTTATAAATAACTTAATGATTAAGTTGTCTAGGGATAATGAAAACAACAATTATCAGTGGAGAGGTACTTTTTTTTCTAATAATGTGTTCAAAATTAAATAACATTTATATGGACAATTAAAATAGGAACAAATATAACATAAAAGTATATGAGATTACAACAGAAAATATTTTACAAAATATAAAAGTACATAATTTTAAAATTTTTAAAGCTTTGATTTTGTAATTACTACATCTTGCCACCATGTTGCACGTTCCAGAGCTCCTGGATTTGTTATAAATTCATTTTGAAGATTTTGATAAAGCTGTTTAAAAAAAATTATAATAGTAATATGTTATTGTAAAATACTTGTATATCGAAAACAGAATTGAATATCATAATCAATTTATTTACCAATCCATCAGATTTAGCTATTATCGAATTAAGTGCAAAATCTGGTGGAGCCAATGCATCAGCAATCGAAACAGCAGAATCTTTAATGTTTTTACAGCACTGTAATAATTCTGAACGTATAGAGTCAGCAAATTCGGAACCACTGGCAAAACATCCCTAAAAAAGTGAATATTATTAATGAATGATAACCTATTCATATTTAATTCTATACACTTTATTACACAGATATGAGAATATGTATAAATTTAAAATGAAAGCAATCATTACCTGATAAAATGTTGTCATATGCCTATCAATACACCATAATCCATACATAGTAAAAATTGACTCTAATACCGGTTTCAATTCTAAAGTAACATCAGGTTTATTATAACGCTTTCTAAAATAATATCCAATATTAATTATAAAATTGATTAGATGATAACTCTACTTGTAATTAAAAATTTATTCTACTCACTGAAAACTTTGTAAGGCATAATATTCGGCATACGCTCGAGACAAATCTCTTGCCTTATACACTTGGACATTATTTCTAGCCTCAAGTCTATCAATACCGCTTTTTGTTAATTTTTTCATTTCATCTGATGTAGAATTTAGTAGCCAACACATTAACCATTCATAACAATTGAAAATAACTAAAACAGAATACTATACATAATTTATGTGTATAATTTTATAAAAATGTCATTATTTCCATTTTTCACTTACAATCCGCACTGCCAACAACTTTCGATTGATAAATAAGTTTGTTAAAATTATTTTCCAAAATTTTCTCACGATTTTTTATAAAATTAGCAGTTCCTGCAGGACTTTCTACTTGTATTTCCCATTGTCTAATTAACCAATTTGATGCTTGTTGACCCAATACATTATTGTCACCTTCGTACGTACAACTAGGATCATGATTATTACGTAGTTCACCAATATTTGCAGCCTATTAACAGGAATTTCAATATGTTAAATTTTAATTTTCATTTAATATAATTTTATCAAAAAAAAAGCAAAAACAATTCATACTTTTAAGTATCCATGACCACCACATGCTTCTCTTGACTCTTGAATGGCATCTCTAGCTGTCCATGTTATTAATGGTTTCGATGATGATACTAATGCATGTATTTCAGAAACTTTTTGTGTCTATAAAAAATTAAAAACTGGTTAAATCTTTTATCATTTGTTTTTTTTTTAATTCAATAAGTTTTTGAATTTGAATATAATTTACCAATAACTCAAAACCATTACTATCAGCTTGTGATTTTTCAACAATTTCTAAATAAACTTCGGTTAACGATAATACTGAAACTTTTAATACACAGGCAGCAGCTAAGTATGGAAATATTCGCCATTGCTAAAAAAATTATGTAAACGATAAAAAATAGTAAATATAAAAAATATATTACAATTAATTTACGTGCAATTGATATTCTATAATTGGAAGCTCCGGTCCATTTCTATCGGAACCAAATTGTTTCCTAATTGCAGCATATCTTATTGCAATAACCGCAGCATTCGAAAGAGTATTGGATGATTCCTTGATTTGAAAAAAGTTTCATTTTGAAAAGGTTTTTTTTTTAAAAAAAAAAAACAAACAAAAATTAATATTTTAAAAACATAATATTTCACTACCTGCATAATTCCTACGCGACCAGCAGAAAATGATTCTAGTGCTGCACCTAATATTTTCCCAGGTTCTGTAAAAACGCTTTCATAAATTCCTTCAGGTGATACATCACCAGTTCTATTCAATAGATTTTCTCTTGGTATACGATAATGTGAAAACATGACAAAACTAAAATAAAATAATTATATATTTAAGAGTTAGTTGGAAATCTGATTGAAAAAGAAAATATATGTTAAGGTGCACTCAATGATATAATCTTATTTTCTAGACGCTGTGAAATTTTCATTAATATACTAATGCAAAAAGTGAGTTGAATACACTAAAATCTTAATTTTTGTAACAAAAGTATAGTAAACCACAATCAGTAACCTCTCTGAGAAGGTATAAAACTGATCTTGTAGAATAATAGCTGAAACCTTGTTCATCGTATTCAGCAACACATACTCATGTTACCATTTTTCGGCAATTTAATCTTTTCACAAGTTTGGAATACCATCAGACAACCACAATTTACTAATAATGAATATTTAATGCAATGCGAACCAAAGTCAACCTGCAACATTTCAGATAACATGTTACCAGCGCCGGTTGCTTTGCCATCCCTTAGGTATTTTAATGCGGATTTAATTTCATCGCGATTTAGAGCAAAATCCCGGGATCGTCTTGTAATCGCTCTTCTTGTAATTGTAAAATGAAATTCGGGTCTACTCAGTCCATTTTTCTATGTGCTGAACCTCACTAAATTTAATAGGACATATGTTCCAAAGTACTGTCCAGTAAGTTTGCTTGCCACACTCCCATATTGTTTGAATTTAAAGCGTATTGCTTGTACGCTTATTCCGCATTACACTTTAACCAATTTCTATATTGCAAATGACCATATTGTGCCCATAGAATATTCTGTTGTTTCATCGAATTTATGTTGTTAATTACACTTTTTATGTTTCTCCTTCTCATTATTAGGGTCCGCTCGATTGCTGTCATATACTAAATAACAATTCGCTAAATCGCTTGTGAATCGTCACCTTAGACCCTCATCTCGAAATTTAACAATATTCATGTGCCAAGCAGTTCTACAGTGCTAGGTTTGTCTCTTTATGTCTGACATAAGTTTTAACTTCATCTGTTCAATTATCAAATAATGATCACTAGAAAATACTTATCAAATAATCACCACACTAATAACATAAAGAGAAAAGTAACCAACCTAAAGACAAAAGTAACCAATAGTTTAAATAGTTAACCTAATTACACAGTAAGTTACGTATATATACACAGTTTAGTTAATAATTACCCATTATCAATTCCATTTAGTCCAATTTTTTCTCCAATATCACCTACAAGAACACCAGGATATGGTTGTAATGTTCTAGGATCTCTTATCGGCACTAAAAAACCATGTAATCCATGATTTTCTCCATCAGGAGTATAAAGTATTGCAAATAACAATGCAATTGTTGATGTTTTACCTGTACAATAATAATTTGAAATATTTTAGCACTATTCGGTGGTACCGCACTGCTGTCAATATAAGTTAAGCAACTTTGGGATAAAATTACCTAAATTTCCTATCCAACATTTTGCCGCTTCAAAATCTGGGGTATGTATAATAAATTCTTGTCTTTCTGGATCATATGTGGCTGTAGTTCGAATACGTTTAGTATTGCTACCATGTGATACTTCTGTTATTGCCAAACAAGTTATTACCTTTACACAAAAAAAAAATAATAATAATAATTCTAGGAATCATCATATCGAAAAAATATAAAAACATTACTTCTCTATTCCATGCTGCATTATAATATTTTAAATGACGTTCAGTACCCATTGCTAATAAGGCATTTATAAATAATCCAATGCCAACTGCAATTTTAATTGATAAACTAGGACATACTGTGTGTAAAGCTTCATTAACACTCATCAAATATCGAGTTTTTTCTTTGTAAGTTTTATTATAAATTTCTTCTGGCACTAAATTTAATTTTGCCATATGATTCATACGTTTGGCTGCTAAACATTTTTGTTCATCTGTTGATAATGTATGTTTTGGTTTGGCAAATAGGGCATCTTCCTCTAAGGTTTTCCATACTTTATACTACTCAGAATAAATTAATGTTTTTTTTAAATTTTTTTTGGTTAAAATTTATATCAAAATTAATACTATACTTTTATTTTTAATAACGTCACTTCTTCAAATATTAAGCGTAATTTTTTCCAATCAAAATTCGATTTTTTCCTATAAATATCTAATGGTCCACTTGGATTGTCAGGTATAAAAGATGTATCGATATTGATTGCCATTTTATCTAAAATAATGATAAATTTAATAATTGTGTGATGTGTAATCTCTGTGTTGAAAAAACTATATTTTTCATATAGCAATCATGTAGTTCAAACACGTAAGATCACAAGTTGCTTCTAGGAAGAAATCCTAGTGCGCGGTAAGGTTTTCTTTTAGGCACTTATAACGTAAATCCAACATCTAGTAATAATATTACATTAATGGGGTCGTTGTTGTGTAATTTTAAAATTTTGATTTACGGCAGAGTTGCAAATTTTCATAATAAGCGCGTCGTCACTGATGAAATATAATATTGAAGACTAAAACTAAGATAATTGGTAGTATAAAGTGGTGCACTTTTATCCCGAAATATTCGAAATTTTATCATGCATTGCTACAGAATCACCATCAAATACGTCATTTTTTATTATGTATATAATATTTGAAAATTAAAAATTTAATTCACAGCATTTTTCAGCAACCGCCCTTCGCCCATTGAAAACTACATAAATATATAAATTGACCTACTTTGCTTAGATTTTGTATATAAACTATTTTAAACTAGAAATTATTATGATTTTTGCTACATCCGCATAAAATATCATTTTCCGTTCCTATTAATGCATTTATTGTAATTAAAAATATTATGTACGTGCAATGTAATTAAATGACTCAGATGCATCATAATTGCGTATGTAAAAATAATGTATAATAATGTAATTATAGTAAACTATTCAATAATATTAATGAAGAATAATATTGAATAGTCTTTGCTACATTACAAATAATGCGGACTATCTGTAACATCAAATTTGACCACAATGTTTACAAAAATATAATAAAAATAATTGGAAACAGAACCGATAAGATAAGTAATATTCTAGACGATAATCCTAATATACCCAATGGGTCGCTAACAGATTTGCCGAACACTTTGCTATCATTAATGGGCAAAATGATGACCTTGGTGAGAAGGCTTGCGAAACAGTTTAGATCAACGGTATAATTTAAATAGATTCATACCGTTAACACAAACACATATATATATATATATATATATATATATATTTAGTAAGCAAGTCACAAATATGCCTGATTTCGACTATCATCGAGGTTACTCAACCAATCTTTACCTCCACGCTGTGTCATCGGTAACTCGAACACGGTATATGTCAGTAAGAAGTGATAACGATTCGGTGATACATCGCTGCTTTAACAGTACTCCATGAATAAATGACGTTACTTCACAGAAAGATTTCTCAGTTGAGTCTTCAAAATCGGTGTTTCGGCTGGTTTCTCTCTCCCCCATACCCTTTAGCTTCGTTAATAGACACCAGTTTAAGTTCCAATCTAACTTCATCAGTTTACTTTTTTGATTTGAATTGAATTGCATATGACAAATGTGGCACCATTAAATAATCACATTCATAAAGAAACAAAAGAGTTTGACTGTCGAATTTAAATGGAAATAAATAATTCATTACAGCTGGATTATATATATAACCTATGATAATGGATCGGTAATAACTATAAGATTGATACTTATCATAGTCAATTGCTGAACAAAACCAGAATTATTGCAAATATGAAACAGAATATACGAGAATGTAAGTTATTAGATTGGAGTAAGTGTAAAGAAAATAAAGCTGTTGAAGTAAGGAAAGTTAACATACATGTCAAATTATTCACATATTTGGAAATATTCTAAAAGAACTCACCAGATCATGAATTGTATAATTGTCATTAAAGAGTACAGTAGCGTATAGATTCTATAATAACCAAACACCAACTATAACACGATTCAGGCATACACATACCGAATTATGATGAAAATAAACCCATATTACGGCACCAATATTCAAATGTATAACTGGATAATTATGATTGATCCTATAATTTCCAGTTGGCAAATTTCAATTATAGTTATTTGAGTTTACATTAAATGTTACATGCATATATGAAACGGCAAACTAACATCGTAATACCGCCCTATGCGCCTTCGAGGCGCAAACAGGTGATGATAAGTCCCCAACTACGCAATAATTATGTATAATATCATAAATTCACAACATTTAATATGACCATATAAACGAAACGACAAAATACATGTACTTCATAGAGCAAATCGAAGATTTATATGACTTGAGTGCACCAAATTTCACAACGATTTGAATGACAAGTAGCATAGGTACTGATACAACTTTAATCTACGAATTGGCGATAATCTTCAACCATGTGTGAATACTACACATTAGACAAAAATAACTTGAGCAAAATTGTTTACATTAATTTAAAGAATATGATCAAAATCATTTACTTGTGACAATTTGTTAATTCCACCTAAAGTTAAACCGGGATATTCTACACAAATGAGATCTCGTAGTTTACACACACATCCTTATTCACTTTAATTCTAACTTTTTGTAATTTGTACATTTGTAAGGAAGGACTAAGTCCAAGGTAATGAAAAAATTATTGTGTTGACAAAAATACATAAACATACAATTTGTTAAAAAAATAAAAATATAATGAGATTTATTAAATGAATTTGGCATGGTGGCTCATCTTTGACATTTAATGAAAAAAAAATACAACTATAAACCTTACAAAAGCAAATGGAGGAAAATGTAACAGAGTTTATTGGCGCCAAATTACGATTCGATGCTGCGCGATGTGTCATATTGTGTTTTATTTTTCTTTTTTCTTTAACAAAATGTAAAATAAAAATATTTAAATGTTATTTATATTACAAATTCAGTTAATTAATTTAAAATAAAATTTACTCTTTATTATTATGTGATAAACAATTAAGTTGTGGTATGAAATTGAAAATATTGCTAATAAATTCATTATAAAATTAAGAAAGAAAAATATTCTATTACCAAGTAAATTATCAACAAAACAAATTGAACAAATAAATTAAAAGGAAGAAGAAAATACAAAGTATCTAATGAATTTTATGTGAATATTTGTAATTTCGTAAATAATTAGAAAGGATTACCAATTGACTTCGAATGCGAAGTAAATAAGCATTTCTATTCTATCAATGAATAAACTCAAGGGTTAATTTTAGCTAAAGAATGGAAACAAATTCTATTAACTTGTAATTCTAGTAACACATCAATTCCACAAATAGTAAGTATTTTTCTACTTTTTTTTTTGATTGAATACACTACTTGTGCACGTTACCTTTTATTAATATTCATTCGATTACGAGATACTCAGAATATTAACTTAATGATTATCGACCGATTATGTCGGAAATAGAGAATATTAACCTACGAGAACCTATATAATGACAGAGAAATGGTAATATTTCAACCGCAGCACATTAATTGGAAGGTGACGAATGGAGTGGTAGACTTACATCGAGGTTACGCAACCAATCTATACCTCCACGCTTTATCACTGGTGGATCACGTTTTATATCAGTATGTCGTGTGAACGAGGCTAAAAAGATGGAGTTTATGTCGTGTTTATCGATTGGTTGAAAAAACAACTCAATAACAAACTAAGTTGCTGTAGATTTGTGCGCCACTTTATTGAAATGCTCTCAAATACATAATTGAATAATTATATGATTGATCATATATTTTCCAGATGGCAAATTTCAATTATAGTTGCTTGAGTTTATATTTGATGTTACATGGACATTTAAAACGGCAAATTAACATCGTAATGCCGCCCTATGCGCCCTCGAGGTGTTCAGGTTTAGATAACATTAATTGGAAAAGGATAGTGTGTATAAAGAGAATTGAATTTGTTTATATTATTATTTAGTGTTTGTTCAAGGTCACCTTATATCGGTGTAATTTGCCCAATCAACAAAATTGAGTGTCATCACCGTTATATTACCCACTTAACACCTCAGTGTTGGACACTAAGTGGTGTCAGATTGGTGTAAATTACGTATAATTAACGTAACAGCCACGTAAGGGTAACCGTCGAAGCACCCAGCAAAAATTACTTCAGTTTGAAAACCATCGTATATTATCTACTAGTGTGATTTTAAACGTTAAATTATTATTAAGATATAAAAATAACCAGAATTCCTCTTGAATTTACGCTAATTTTCGTACTGTTGATATTGCGGTGATATTTTTACGTGGTAGTAACTGTTATTATGCGTTAATTTTTATCTAAGTATTTTTAACTGATTTTACACGTTAAAATATTACTCAGGTAATTTAAGGTGATTTACTTAGGTAGTAGCAACGTTTTGTATATACTGGGTATTGTAATCTAGTTGAAATATTACCAAAATTAAACCCGAAAATCAATTATTTATTAACGCGTTTTTCACTGCATAAATGAACATTTTGTTTGATAGTCGTCAACATACATAATAATATCATATAATGAACATGATACGTATATAGTTTTAATTCGTGATTCACACTACAAAGTATTACATCCTATAAGGATTAATGATGCTGTTGATTGCGCATTGCATTACGTAATTCACGATATAGACGGATTATGTTCATTAGATGACATTTATGTAAATCAAGTCATCAAGTCAGTGAAAAAAGCGTGAATAAATAACTGGATTTCAGGTTGTATATTCATAACATCTGAACTAAATTACAATACCCAATATCACATACTGGAAGGGTTGGTGATGCTTTTGATACGCATTCTGGTGTGAAACAGGGATATGAATTATATCACTATTTTGCTTTTACTGTCTTAGTTGCTGAGTTATGATGAAGATAAACAATGAACCGCATGGTAGGTCGACTTTTACCAGTCGAATTGCTTACGATATTTGCCTGTTATTACTAGCAATAGAATTTATTTATCAGGATATACATACAACAGTCTTAGGTAATATGTTTGGTGTTGCGGTCGTTGCAAATTTCAAAAAATATAAAGTTGCATTTTTTAAAACTAAACGTTTAACAACTGTTTGTATGGAAGCGAAACTTGACAAAATAACGTTGTATCTGAAATTCAAGTTTTCGAAGATGTATCATATGACAAACGGTAGTTGATCGTTAATGCACTAGGCAACACTTACAGTTAAAGTGGACATGATGATGATGAGTCTATGTTCAAAGAGATTTATTGATTTTGACCTTGTTGACACACACGTAAAAAAAATCTGAATGTTTGTCTCAGCGGTTTGAATGGTTACTGGTGCGAAAGTGAAAGTCGTTTACGAGTTGCAACTGCAACTAGATGATACTGTTGTGATATAACCATTTGGCTGAATATGTCTATAATAATGGATATTTTATATCAATGTACGAGTAGATACTTCAAAATTTAAAGTTATATGTGAGTATAATTATATATTTACGTCAATATTACTGAAAACGTCATTAGTACGAGTAATAAAAAATTTAATGAAATGTTTTGAAAAATTTATCAGCAATTGTAATTATACTTTGAATTCAATTAATTATTTGAACGATTTATTGTTTCGATATACCGGTCTTGTAATTTTAATCAATGTTGTGTTCATGTGGCTTCGTATTTTAATTAAATACATAATGAATGGTTTTGGTCTATTTAAAGGAAAAAAATATCAAAATAGTATCGTGACCACACACAGATTTAAATTGATTACGTTCATTAGTATTTATTCATTGTAATAAATCGTTTTTAGTATACTTTGTAATGTGTAATTGTATACCCCTGAAACATGAACAAATTTACTTTTATTTCATTTAACTTGTAATAAATTAAATATTTTATAAGTTTTTGAGAGACGTTGTCATTATATTTCAGCGTCTTGATTCACAACTCTACTGAAAACTCATACACGAAAATTATAATTGATTTTATATTTGGCATTCGGTTCACATTAATGATATCACTTTGCTTAACATTCAGCATACAGATTTGATTCACCAAATGAATACAGATAACAAAACAAGAATATAGGTGAATTATTGTAAATATTCAATCAATGTACATATATTATTCGAAGAGAATAAAAAATATAGGTCATAGTAAGACCATCACAGAAGTTGTTATTGCAAAGAGATCACGTCCAAAGAATTTTATCAGACTGAGTCGCAAATGCTAAAGTATTTGATGGGGAAATGCCATATTATGAGACCAACAAAATGTTGGCACGAAATCTGGCCATCTGTAGCTCAAGAGTAGTATATTTTCTATATGAACACAAGTCCTGAGACGTAACGTAACGAGGAAGGAAAAGAAGATGAAGATAATGATGAGAAAAGCATATTAAAAAATTGTAGACAAGAATATTATAGTTGATGATGTTTATGAGATATTCATAGTGTCAGATCAATTAAAATTGTATCTCTTCACTTTCCAAGTTTTGCAGCCATAAAACACTATCGATAAGCAATTTGACTTGAAATTATTGTCGACTGTCCCACCCCACATAGCATTCCGAAAACATGCCGCACATTTTGTATGCGTGACATTACACTCTTTTCATTATCGTCATGTCGACTTTACATTACATAGTTGCATAGGGTGACACTACGATGTATTATTTGTGGCTTATAATATGCATTTAACATCAATTGAGTGACTGATTATTATCAGGGTTACGCACAAATCTTTAATATCCTTATTTGTGTAACTGATACTTGATTATAATCAAACATGAAGAAATGTCAAAGTCACATTGTATTTCCTGGTGAAGTTTAACTATGATCATCAATGTATGAATAATCTGTAACATAGCCATATGTCTCGTTCAGATACATCTAATCACAATTTATACGCTTGATTTCTTTTCGCACTATCCTAAATTTAAGCTAAGGCATAATTTTCTAGAGATCAAAATGCAATACAATCACAGTGGTAGTTGATACATTTTCACATTTTCAAAATTATATATAGTTATATCTAAAGATCGCAGTATTTGTTTTAA
>JANSTX010049173.1:0-11866 GCA_027564355.1 Penthetria funebris | reverse complement strand
ATGAAATTAAGAAATTAAAATATATATTCAACAGTTCATTGAATTTATATATTGCATCGGACTAAAGGGGTAATCTATGAATATGAAACATTTTAAATAATTTATTCATAAATTGCTTTAAAATGGTTTTAACTTCTGTGATGGTTGAAATATATTTTGCATATTTAAGAGAAATAATTTGAATGTTTAGGAAACAATGATGTTTATATAAAGGGATAAGGATACACTAAAAATATTTAAATATTTTCAAAATGTTCTGAAATAACTTTAAAAAAATATAAATTGATGGATAACTGATGAAAACATAGAATATTGTATTCTGGACGAACTAAATCACAGAATGATTCCATCTACAAATATTATATTAATGATATTAATAATAACGAAAGATACAGATTTCTATAAAAATTGGTATACATATGACAAACAACTGTGAAACACAGAGTATTAAATAGGATGTGAAACCTATCTGAAACATATTGAAATATTACTCAAATATATTTGCATTCAGGAAGACAAATTATCATTAGTCAATAATGTAAATCATTCAGTCTATATTGCCAAATATTAATTATCAACCCAAAAAAAAAATTGTGTAAAATGCAGTATTATTTTTTATGTCATTCACATTATCACAAAACTATTACTGGTTTTGTGATAATGTGAATGTTTATAGTTAAAATTGAGATTTTGGAAATTTAAAACCGAAAAAAAATAAATAATAAAATTATATTAATGGCATCTGGGTGAAAATCAATATAATGAAAATTATTGAATTTCATGGGGTTTCTAAAATGCTTATGGTAGTGTCTCATACCATTACAGTATAAAGAAATAGACTGGCGTTTGTACGTAAAATACAAGACATTTTATTTAAAAGAAAAATTAGTACTCAATTAAATTATTAGGAAATAATATACTAAGTTAATTGATTTTCTTTTTTATCTAACTTTTATAGCCTATTATACTAATAAGTCAATAATTAGAGATTCTTTTAATGGTATAAGAAAATAAATTATTGTCACTTATAATTTTAATTTAATTAATTTGTATTGATTGAACAAAAATAGGACAGCGTATATATGAGCATATCTCTCTTATTATATTTTCAATTTTGGAGGACTTTTTCATAAAAAAAAAGTACTGTTGGTCGAAATTGCCAATTAAATAAAGCTAACGGCCTATAATCGAATAAAAGAAAGAAAAATGAAATGATGATGTAGATATTAAAATTATATTTATCATCTTCGGAAAATATTTGTTATCTAAAATACTTGGTATCTTAGTATATCATCTTAGTCTGAACATCACATGTGTGCATAGGGCGACACTACGATGTTACTGCAACATTTCTAGTATACATGTAACATCAAATTTGAACTTAAACAACTATAATTGGAATTTATCAACTGGATCAATCATAATTATCTAGTTATAAATTTGAATATTTAGTGATGCCTATGTTCTCAGCTAATAATTTGTTAGTAAAATGTTCCTTCTACCAGTCGACAAGCACAACATTGACTAGCATCGATACTTAGCCATTACTGACATATATCATTATCGATTTACTGATAACATCACGTAACTGTACAGATGGGTTGAATAAATATAAAACAGGACATTTTTTACATAATTATATTTTACTTGAATATAAAAATTAAATATCAATAACATCTACAATACTAAAAAAAATATTTTCTCTACTAAAACAGAAACTGAAGTAACATTTTTTACTCTTGAATATCAGTAAATATAATATTAAACTCGAATACAAACAGGTCTATTTGAGAAAAATTGATCGGCTGATAATCTTAACCATTGAAAATAATTAAAATTACATCTATCCCTATTTTGAAATACTGAATTTGGTAAGAAAAATTGCGAATTTGGACCTTCTGCTCTCTCTTCAAATTCCTTTTTTGTTTCCAATTGTGTTGTTGGCCACCTTGTTGTACTTTCATTTTCATTATAATAATAATATGTTACAAATGATGAACTATTTTTTTGCTCAATTATACTATGTAATTTCGAATCATCAGATCTATCCCAATTTTTATTAGAATTATTAAAATTTTTATATTCAACATTTGGTCCATCACCATAAATTCTATATGGACAATCCTCTTGATAAACAAATAAAACATATCCTCTTATGCCATTTGTTTGTATACCATTGTTTATTTTTCTTATGCGTATAATTTTTGTTCCCAATCCCCATTGTGATATATATTGAAGTCCTGTTTGACATCCACAAATACGTCGACCATCAATTTCAATAAAATTATCATTACAACCAAGTGGATTATTGTATTGGCCAAGATAAAAAAATTTAAATTCAATTCTAAGGCGACAGATATTTGAATGTGAACGTTCAATATGATAGATGCAATCAATATTATTGTTAATATTATTAGGAAATCCTGGACTAACTAAATAAAATTTTCTTTGATTGAATACATTTGCACAACATTGTCTTAAACTAATTGGTGGTAAATTTTGTGATTGTGTTTCAACTTGTGTTGATGGATCAATGTCTGCATTTGGTATGAATCCATTTTCAGGTTCTACTTCAGGTAATGGTGTATCATTTGGTGGCAGATATTTATGAATACTGGGAAAATTATTATTTGGATAATTTGAATGTGGATATTGATCATTTGGTGGTAAATAATGACCTGGTTGATTTTGTAATGGATAATATCCATTTGTATTTGGTGGTAAATTATTGCCATGATAATTTGGCAGTGGATATTGACCATTTGTATTAGGTGGAATATTATTTCCAGGATAAATTGGATATGGATACGATGGTGGTGTATTAGGTGATTGTGGAAATTGATTACCAGGATAATATGGAATTGGATATGATGTTGGTGGTATATTAGGTGATTGTGGTGGATACTGATTGCCGGGATAATTTGGCATTGGATAAGAAGGAGGAGGTGCATTAGGTAATTGTGGAAAATTATTATTAGGATAATTTGGATATTGTCCATTATTATTAGGATATGGATTTGGATATTGATTTGGATATTGACCAGGAGAACATCCAATTGGTGGATTATAACAATTTAAACAATTTGTATTTGTAGGTGGATAATTTTGTTTTGAATTAACATCCCCAGTTGAATAATTACTTAAATTTGTTGGTAATATTTTATTTTCAATAGCAGGTGGTGGTAAATATCCATTAATAAAATTATTTTTTAAAAATTGATTAGTTTCACTTTGTAACATTTTCATTTCACGAAATGGAGGCAATAAATTATTTGATGGTTCTTCAATATCTTTATAATATGGTATTTGATTTGAATTTGAAATAATTCCATCAGTCTCTTGTATATTATGGTCATCATCCTCAAACAGTGATCGAATGCTTGTTGTTTCTTCAATTTCAATTTCATTATTAATTATTGTGGTACTAATTTGATCGGTATTCGTTGATGTCGATATTGATTCTGTAGATTCTGTAGTTGTTCTAAAATAAATTGGATAAATTGTAGTATATGTACTATCTTTACACGGTAATCTTGTAACAATTAATTGAAATCCAGATTCTTCATTAGATTCATCAGTGTGAAATATTATTTTTAATATTCCATCCATTGCTTTATATTTCATAATGCCAATAACTTTACCACATAATGTTTCCATGTTACCAATTTTTAAGTTATCCTTTGAACAATTTTCTGAACTTTCCAACGAAAAATGTATAAATTGAATATGAAATTCATTTTTACATACATATGGTGATTTAAATATATATTCACAGTATAAATTTGATGAATAGTAATTATTTGGATAACCAGGAGATTGAATAGTTGTTTGTAGATTTTTAAAAAATCCACCACATTCATTTGTATTAATTTGTTGATAATTTCTAGCTACCCGAGAATAATTTTGAAAAATAATATCACTTTGTTCATTATGATTAATTATATTTAATTCACTTTGATTATAATTTTTACTATTTATTTCACTAACTGGATCTAAAGCCAAATATCCTTTGATAAAATTCAAAATTAACGAGGCATTAAGAATAAGAAACGTTAATTGTTTCATATTGAAATTTTTGGGTAAATTTGAATACGACCAAATTATAAATTGAATATAAGAGTTTCTTAAGCTAAAATTAACACCTCTGCGATATTAACAATTGTAATTTTAATTAATATCTAAAGTAAAAGACAAAGTTTTCACACCTTTTAACATGAAAAATCAAATTCCCGAAATTCTGTATTATTAAATTTTATCTTATCTTAAAAGTGTTAAATTTTCTCTGCATAGGTAATAATATTAAAATTATTACCAATACTGAAATTAAGTAGGTACGAGTAAAGCACGTAAAAAATGAAAAGAACTTAAAACAAAAGATAGGATATCCGTGTCAATAATGCAGTGTAACATAGTACATGTAGGTGTGTGAAATAATATATATATATATATATTGTATATATATAAACAACATCAATTTAAGTATCACAAATGTATAAAATAAACTTAATTTTAGCTGATTCAAGAAGGTATGTATAATATAATACTCATTTCCTATGAAATTTTTCATAATGATAAATTAGATCTTCCTAAGAACGTCAAAGAATACTTGTAATATTCTTATTCACTATAACCACATAATGATAACTTATAAACTTACGTTATTTTTAAACAGAAAGTGCAAGTAATTCATGTAAATAAAATATATCTTATTATTTAGCAGGAAACATGTACCCAATGTTTATTCTGTTAGAGTAATAAAATTCAAATAAGTAATATACAATGATCAATTAAGATAATATTATTTTCTTACGGTTTACAGATTAAGAAAAGTGCAAGTGCAATATTTAAATCGCATACAAAAAACAGAGAATATTTATTTATTGATTAATGATTGAGATTACCTATTTTACTATTGCAATTGTACAATTAGTAACAGTTTAATTTTGGGTACCAATTCACGAAAGTGGTTCAGATGTAAAAGCTAAGCATTAATATAATAGTAATGTATAAAGCGTTACCAAATACAATAGACATGTTCAATATAAGCAAATAATACTAATCAAGTTTTAGTGCTCATTGTTAAACTGAAGATTCAAAAGATATCATACCGTAAACACAGCGTTAAAACATAAATGGCAAAATAGAAAACATATTTATGATTCCTGGTTTAAAATTTAGTCATCGTAGATGGAAGAATGTTATCATTTAAATCAAATAGTTTTATATGATTAGAGAAACATTTTTTTGAAACTAGTTAAGCATTTTGACTCAATATTTATCATAATGACTAACGTAAATATTTCACATATTAGTGGCATCATAAACAAGTAATATTTAGTTTGACAAACCAATACACAACCGTACGTTACCATACTAAGTATTGTTAAATCTATTCGTTGGTTTTGAAATCCATAATTTCATAAAAATTTATGATAATATAAAATTGTTGAATAATACATGCTAAATTTAATTTTATAATATTAATCCTATAATCCAATGTATGCTGAAATCATTGTGTACTCTTTAAGAATGGAAATAATAAAGAAAATGAATTGATAAACTAATGTCTTTCGGTTCTGCATTCAGTTGAAGGAATGTATTTTGTCACCACTATTGTTCCTAATTGTCTAGAACTGGGTTATTTTTATGCAAAATACTGAATCAGATGGTATCAAATGGAGTGTAACTGGTCACCATGAAAATTAGAACTGATGATGATGCTAAAACAGGTGTAAAAAACAATGCAGCAAAAAACCGCTAATAAGTAATTTAAAGTACAAATTCTGAGTCTACTACCATTTGATAAAATGAACTAAATTTACTGGCTAGAGATGGTGAAAAATGAAGGATCATGATTATTTAAAGCGAAATATTTTGCAAAATATACTAAAACTAATGCTAGAAAACTATCAAAAGCTGAACATTAAAAGAAAATTAAATATCTAATAAATTTCTTTTTTTACGTGAAGCTATGCGCACAAACAAAATTCCGGAAATTAAATTAAAAAAGCAAACAAAAAATTACTTACGCATTTATTTTTCTGATTTATATATAAATCGTACTTTTTACTCACAAAATATTACCAGTATAGCTCTGATTTATTGTCTTCACACTTTAACTAAATTATTATTAATACGCTATTTATTTACTATAATTAATACAAACGACAATAAAAAAAAACTGCAAAATGAAAAGAAAACTTAAACAAAATACCCAAGCGTAACATAAACCAAACACAACGAATTCAATCTGTTAATATGACAATAATATCTGTCAAAATATGACAATAATATCGGTCAAATTTTTCGCCCATGAACAATAGAAGGAAATTTTGAGAAAATGGCGGCAACGATTTCGATATTTAAAAATAAACAAACAAAAATTCATTATGCTTTAATATATTATATCGAAATTTTATAAAACTATTACCATCATCACCTTGCTTGTCCATTATTAAAAAGCATAAGTCAGAAATAACACTGCAGTTCATAAATTCACTATGCGCCATCAGATCAGTCTTTAATTTCTGAATTTACACAATTTATCAGCTATACACAAAACACAATATATATTGAATTATGTTAATTGCTTGAATTAGATGCGTTTTTGAAATAAGATGGGAGGTAGCAAGTTCTAGGTTAATAGATTGTGGCACAAAATCGAGCGTTACCTCCGGATAGACCAAATCTTCAAAATTATTTGGATTAACTCTCCGTCGAGACAATTCTAAGTACTCGAGGCCACCATAAGCTGTCATATTGAAAATTATTACTTCTAGATGAAAATAAAGATTAAGATTAATGAGAGATACTAAGGTAACAAATCGGCTGACAAGTTAACTTATTGGTTACTTAATCCATGTTTACCTCTACGTGGTACCTAACTATCTTTGAGATTATTCAATCCAAATATTTACCAATATGCAGTGTCACCATTAATGTAATCAAAATATAGTGTTAATGTTGTGATTGTCGAGTGACTGAAAAGAATATTTCAACAGACTATAGATACCATACAATTGAAATAATCAAATACATAAGCAGATAATTGTAATTGATCCTAAATTATATATGTTAAATTTGTGCTTAAATGTAATAAACGAGGCCATAGAAGAACATCTTTCGCGATGTCCAACCCAAACTAAACTACAAGCTTTTATCCAAATTATGTAATCACATTAACAAATTTTACATCAAAAAAATTCTACATCATGTGAAAGTAATTCAGGTTCTGTTCTCCAATGGACGCATCCTATTGTGCTACGTTTATATTCCATAGATCATGTGATAAATTACAAATGTATACTAATATGCTAGTTATATATAGAATCATAGACAATTATAAAGAAAAAAATATATTTTATTAATAAAATCGTAATAAATTTTTTTAAAACATTGGAATGTTTATGTATTCTTTTAGTTAAATAATACCCTTATAATTTAATTAAATAATACTCTTATAATTTACTTAAATAATCCTTTCTTGTTAATTGTGCAAAAATAATACCTGATGGTTTATCAGTTGGTTGGTATACCTCTTTATTTTCACTCTGAACAACATTTGGGTATTTTTTCATATCAAAAATAAAATAATGTATATTCGGCATTTCTATGTCGATGACTGAAATCTAATGTTTTAAAAAAAAAGGTATTTTTGATTAGGCATATATTATTTAAAGAAAAAAAATATGTTTTATGTTTTAGAATGTATTATAGCACTGTACCTCTTTGATTGCTTCTAAGATTTTCTTTTCTGCAATATAAATTGTATGCTGTACACTTGGTGAATTAACGCCTCTCTCGTAATCACCGGCAAATGCTTCTAAAATAATTTTCTGAACATTATGCCATATTACAGTGAAATCTAAATGTTCAATTGATGAATATTGCCAACGTGAACGTATATTAGTACTATATATAAATAATAAATAAAAAAATTACTATTAAAATAATTTTTAATCTAATTAAAAACAAAAAAAAAAAAATAATAATTTACCTAAATAATCTATCTTTTGTATCTGGAAGAGATCTATAATCATCATCGATAAAATTGAAAAATGATGATTGTGTTGTCTTTAGAACTTTTAAATCCTTTAAACCACTAACTACTGTTGGTTTTCGGTCTAAAATTTTTGAAAATATCAATAACTTATTAATTATTTTTTAAATTTAAAGACATATTAAATTGTATTTTTGAACAAATGTTTGAAATAAGAGCAATTGTACTTTTATGAAATCAATAACGGTATGCGTATCTTATAAGGAAGTCAATAATAATGTGTCTATTATATGACTACTTTGCACAAAAAAAATTATATGCGTGCAACTTACACACAAGGCTGCGGTAACAGTGGCAGGGGATGGGGTAAAGTAAAATGCTGGCCAGAGATAGTCCTATACTCCCGCGATGAGTAAAGGTCGAGATGATGATGATCATACACATAATATCACTACTTTCTTTGTTCCATCACATATTCAAATTTTAATAATTTGATGCAATCAAATATAAATATTGCAACAAATATACTATTTCAATCATATTGACAAATCAATTTGTGATAATTCAGTATTGTAGGTCAACGGACTACGTATCAAACACACTAACTCAAAATACATGTAATTTCCATTTAAATGCAATTCAACGATTTTTCTGTAAAACACGATCATATTAGATGCAGCGGTAAAATTGATGATGATATTCAACATCAAATAAAATGTGATCGAAAAATTAAATCAAAGTTCAGGGAATGTTCAAAAAGATCACACACAATTGAGATGAAAATTTTGAGATGGTCATCCACAGTAACCTTAAGGTTAGAATGATCGATAACATGTCTCGGATGATTAATATTTATTTTTCTCACTATACCTTACCATGTCTACTCCGATATACATCACAGAATCTAATTCCAACTGGTTTAAAAATAAATGCATGATTATGTTTCGAGTCACTTTTATCGTTATGATATTTAATTCTCTTCCATGGAAATTCTGTGACATGAATATGAACAGCTTTAACATGATGATATGTATGAAGAAAATGATCAGCCAATAACATAGCAAATTCTTCTGGATTCTTTATACCATGTTTTTTGGCTAATAAATATACAGTATTCTTTTGTGAATCTGTTGCAATTATGTCGGAATTATCACCTAGAAAAGTAAAAATATACGCTTATATATATATTTATTCACAATTTAATTAAATTACTATTAATAATTCTGTATAGAATAATCGGAATTATTTCAAGTTCAAGATTTTCATAGTAATCAAATAGTAAATAAATATTCAAATAATTATATAAATTTTATTATCGTAAATACAAAGTAAGAAGTATTCATAATATTATTGATCAAGAAATTTAAAAAAAAACGTATAATTACTCGTAGAAATGCATTTTATATACTCGTCGAAATGCAATTCTTATCATTGCTTTATGTAATTCATAAAATAAAAAAAATTAATGTTAAAATATTTATATGCCATATAACGTGCCTGGTATTATGCAATACAACGTATACGTGACTAGAATTTTTTTTACAACTTTTCAAGTCGATAAATAAGCACATGTAAATATATTATATATATACATATATATATATATGATATAAAATGTAGCGTAATAATTTACATGTGATAATTACGTTCCATTTAAAATAACTGATTTATGATTGAAGTGAAAGTAACCAGAATTTATGTCAATCTTTGGTTTGTGAATGGGGTCTAAAGAGGAGGGAGTAAATGGCGCATACAAAACTGTACAGTATGGGCTACGTTTAATTCAAGAACTTAAGTGTACTTTTAGGTGCATCAGTGTGTCGGTCGAAATGATAATTGACCAATATTTCTTTGAAAGTTCAGAAGGTATTGCGAATTTTTTTTTTAATAGTACGCTCAATAACTTACTATGTTGGAAATTATTTAATGGCAGTTGTAGAAAACCATTAAAATTCTGTGTTTCCAACAGAATGGAACCACAGTGCATACTGCAATCTACTCAATAACTCTGTAAAAGTACATCTTTGATGAATATATAATTAAAGCATCAATGAATTAAAGGTTTTCACTTCATTTCCTATATATAAATGAATATTTGCATACTAAATGCATGCAATCGCTGAATAATGTGATACACATAAAATTTTATTTAAGTCTGGAAATACCAAATTTGACGTTATATGTTTATTGGAAACGGCAAACTAAAATTCAGAAATGTCGGTCATATGCGTTCGTAAATTTTAAACGGATGATATTGCATAGGAAGGTCGAAGAAGGAACTCACCAAAAAGATATGAGATATTAGCTGTTGAGAATTTTACCTTATGCATATTATACCTTTGATTTAAATAAACGTAATATTTTTTTCTGAAAAACTTGTAACAATAAAAGGATATAATAACCATACACTATATGAATAAATTGTAAAATTAGAATAAGTACATCAGTAGTACATCAAATATTCAGTAAATAAAATTATTCAATAATTTACCATGAGTGTAATCCTTTTTACTATATAATTTCAAATGTGTGTTAACCTCAAACTCTTTTATATTATGCACATCCCCATTACGTTGAACATGTAATAATTTTACATTATCCTTGCCATATCCACTATCACTAATTTCATATTCAGATGTATATTCAAAATTGTCTGACCTTTGTAGTGTATTTCTTAATTTATTTGGAAACATTATTTGTGTAATGTAGAATCAAAAAAATTTTAAATAAAAACAACTACTGTAACTGAATTACGGAAATAAAAATTTTCCTATAAAAATTAAATATTTTGGAAGATATTTATTTACTATTTAAAAAAAAAATACAACAGATTGATTTGAATGTTAATGTTCAACTGAATGAAAATAAAATACTACTATGTAAGATGTTTTTGAAGTTGATTATCAACTATTATTCGTCTGTAATAATTTAATTATTTTAATCTTATTTTTGTTTTGGTCAAATATAATTATTGCTTTGGTTCTGATGATACGTGACATCATTATAATCTCAACATGATAAACACTTAAAGATGATGGCACAATTCCTTAAAAATGACTATCAAATGAAAGGTTTTGACGAATTGAATACGATAAGCAACGTGACGCCATTCTCAACTTAATATGATGGAAAGTGAACTTTAATGGCATTTCATTTATATTGGATTCAATTATTGGTGAAGTGTGGTTATCTGATGATATTCCAATCTTAAGGAAAGTGAATATATCGTAATTTGCAATACAAGGTTGTGGAAGATTTGGTAATATTTTTAATGCATATACGGGTGTAAAATTTTGATTGATTTATACTATCATCACTATTGTTTCTGCTTGTCTTGGACTGGGTCTAATCGATATTGAAGATCTTGATTTCGCTAATGACATATTAAAAATTTGCTGACCAAATACAATATCAAACTGGAATTTGAAAAGACATGGCAGATCTAGAGGCGTCGGCCGAAGAAAGTGTAATTGTATCGGCCATACACTGTGGCGACCGGTAGGTAATATTACAAAATACGCACTTGATTGGAATCTGCAGGGTATTAAAAGGTTCGATGGTCCAAAAACAATGTGAAAGGAATGGAGTAAAGCAAAGGTGCTAACCAGATATCTTAAACAATAGCGATTGTTCATTGACGCCCTATATTTTCGCGTGTAATAAAGGTCGAGATGATGATGATGTTCAAATTTGAGATTAACATTTCTTATCAAATCAATAACACTTCTGATGACTCACATTTTAGAAAACAAATTATTTCATCAATGAATATATTATCTGTGTTAAATAAACAAAATATTATGGACATGTTGTTTATGGTAGTATTAAATATAATTCATTCAATGCTATCAAATTTACTTAATAAAA
>JANSTX010049162.1:0-11866 GCA_027564355.1 Penthetria funebris | reverse complement strand
GAAACTTGTGGAGAAATAGATTGAGAAGTAGGAGGGCCGACCCTGAATAAGGAAAAAGGTAAGGAAGAAGAAGAAGAGGAAGAAGAATATTGTTTGTGGATTTGTATAAGGAGATCTAAATAATGAGAATGTAAGCCTTTTTGTGTATCTTGCAATCTCAAATGCTAAAATTCTAATTTCCTACCTTTTTCTGAGATATTTAAAAGGTTCTCTATAAAATTTACATTCTCATTAGGTACAAAGTTCTCCTGATATAAATCCAGAAAAATTGGAAAATTTATCCATAAAAAATGTTAAACAATTTATTTATTAGACACGACACCGTTATAACAAAGAATAAATTAAAATTGAAATATCTCGTGGACAGTTAGATATGGAGAGATATAGTTGAACGCATAATATTTGTTGGCAATCACATAGATGTGGATACAGCAAAATTATGATTGTATTTCTAAACTACAACAACGAATATCAAGTGTGATTATAATTTTATTTTAGAGTATTTTATCAAATTATGAATTGGGCTCATATTCAGTTCATCTTTAACATTTGTGGAACACAATCCGAACTGGAAAGCATTTAATAAATGCGAATAATAATATCATAGAATGGGAAGTAGGAGGGACCCTGAATAAGGAATAAGGCAAGGAAGGAGAAGAAAAAAGGAAAAAAAGAAATAGAAGAAGAAGAAGAAGAATAAGTGTACGAGATAATATCGAAGAAACTCCAAAAACATCATCAAGGATGTTCTTATTTTTTAATCGATAGGATGAATCAACCGCACATTCTATGCAAGGGACTCAGCGGCTATATTTGGTAGTTACCTTAATATGCCGAAATAATATTCGCAATAAAATTGAGAACATAATACCTGACATTTTGAGAAAAGTTTTGAATAATGTGTTGTACAGAGCACAAATATGCGAAGCAGAAAACGCCCATCATTGTCGAATATCATTTTTCACCCGGTTAAATTCAAATGTTAAAGGGAAATTAAATTAAAGGAATATTTTTCTCTAATGTTGTTTTATTTCAACAATTGCATCCATCATTGCTCCAAATACTTTTTGACTATCCAAATAATATTCCTCTAAACCTTCAAAATGTATGCACCTTTCAACCTGCATTAATTGAAGTAAATCACGTACTGGTTAGTATTTTATTAATTTGAAAACAAGAAACATTCTAAATATGACTCATATTGAATTCGTTGCGTAATAATGCAATTATTATTATTCCATAACTGATGAAGACGCTAGTATAGTGTGTTATGATGAAAAATTGTCTTTTTTAAAAAAAAAAATAAGTACATTATTGTTTTTTGATTTTTATACTTAATTAGGTCAATAGCATTGCATTATTGATACTTTTTTGAAACCTTAATTGATTTTAATTCTATATTTCATTTTATGTAGATCATGATTCAATATATACTTGGATTCATTACCATTCTGATTGCTACATATGGCGCAACCGGTAACGATATCAATTCAAAACAGTCGATAAACTATCGATTACCAAATAATATAAATCCTCTACATTATGTTGTCGAACTGACACCATATTTTGTAGCTGAATCTATAAAAAAGGCATTTACTTTTGATGGAAACGTTCAAATTACATTACGGGCATTACAAAGTACTACATCAATTGTTTTACATGCAAATAATTTAGAAATAGTTCCGTCAGTGACAAAATTAAATGAAGCCATTGATGTGAATACTATAATACGAATTACTAACACAAATTATGATAATGTAACACAACAATATACACTAAATTTGGAGAGTTCATTAAAAACTACAGTCGACTATTTACTAAGTTTTACATTTGTCGGTGAATTGAGTGATGACATGCATGGATTTTATAGAAGTTCATATGAAGAAAATGGTGTAACTAAGTACGAATAATTTTATATTATGTCCATTTTTTCTAATCAAATATTATCTAAATAGCAAAGGAATTACATTTTTTTTAATACATACAGATGGTTAGGGGTAACACAAATGCAACCTACTTCGGCAAGAAGAGTATTTCCCTGTTTTGATGAACCACATTTGAAAGCGACTTTTGTCATTAAAATAAATCGTTTGACAAACTTCGAACAGACAATAAGTAACACAAAATTAGATATGACCGAACCAAATGTTGGGTATGTATAGATAATAATAAGTATAATTAAGTTCATAAGTAAGAAAGAATTTGGATAGTTTCTGTACAAATGGAATATTTTTGTTATTTTTAACAAAAACGATTAATTGGGGCCGATTTTTAACTATAATAATAAATCGTACTAATTAATCGAAGTTGTTAAGATCAAACCAACTTCACTGAACCGCATGAAATGTTTCATAAAAACATATTTTTATATTACAGACCAAATCGTGTCCGTGATATATTTAAGAAAACACCATTAATGTCAACTTATTTAATTGCATTTATTGTATCGCAATATAAGGGACGAGAAAATGTTGCCAAAACATTTGGTATTTATGCACGTCCAGATGCCTATTCACAATCTGAATATAGTTTTACATTTGGTCAAAGAAGTCTTACACGTTTAGAGGAATGGTTTGACTTTAAATATTCATCAGTACCAGAAATGGAAAAAATGCATATAGCAGCAATACCAGATTTTTCAGCTAATGCTATGGAAAATTGGGGTTTATTAACTTATAAGGAAAATGCCATATTGTATGATGCAGATGCGTCAACTGCAAGTGCACAGCAAAGAAGTGCATCAATGATAGTGCATGAACAGGCTCATATGTGGTTTGGAAATTTAGTAACTTGTGATTGGTGGAAATTTTTATGGTTACATGAAGGATTTGCAAGATATTTTCAATATTTTGGAACGCATATGGTTAGTTTACTATAATCACGCTTCATTGTAATTTTTAATATTTTTTATTTTTTTTTTAACTTTTTACATAATTATATTTGTCTTTAATTATACAGCTAGAACCAACCTGGAACCTTGATTTACAATTTAATGTTGAACAACTTCATCCTGTTTTGGGATTTGATTCATTAGAAAGCACACATCCTTTGACACATGATGTTTATAGTCCTTCGGAAGTATCATCAATATTTGATAATATATCGTATAATAAGGGTGCATCTATTTTGAGAATGATCGAGCATTTAATTGGCACAAATAATTTTCAGAAGGCACTTCGAGAATATTTAAAAACCAAGTAGGATTTTTTTTTTTTGTTTTTAATTTCTTTTTAAGTTTAATAAATATTATAAGTTTATTTGAACGAAAAATTCAACAAATTAGTTAAAAATACGAATTGTTAAAAAAATAATGGAGAACATCAAGATAATTGTATTGATGTCTGGGTCGAAAATTTAAATTTATGTCAAAATAATGTAAAATTAATAAGAATCTCATTTCTCGATATAAATGTTCGTTCGCAAATGAAAAGTATATTTGGATGCTCAAATCCAATCATTAATTTCTTATAGAAAATCCTTCAATACACAATTTTTATAATTGATAGTTTAGAAGCTTTGGGATATATAACAGATACCCCAAGATTCATAGCAAAGTTCATTTTAAATATCAATGTCTTCGATTACTGATTCATCAATTTATGCAATTCTTAGTTCATTGACAATAGTATTTCATATAATTCAAGGTCAGGTCAGGTGACTCAACCAATCCTTGATTCCACGAAGTGTCACAGGTAACTCGATCACGGTAAATGTCAGTAATGGAGTGTGATCGAGACTATAGAGATGGGGTTAATATTGAGTCTATAGAGATGGTGTTTATGTCGTGTTTGTCGACAGATTGATAAAACAATTCAACAACAAACTAAGTAGCTAAGCATTTATATACCACTCCATTGAAATATTCTTGGAAATATTTAAATGTAAAACTGGATAATTATTATTGATTCCATACATTTTCCAGTTGACAAAATTCAATTATAGTTATTTGAGTTTACATTTGATGTTAAATGCATATTTGAAGCCTATAATTAATATCGTAATGCAGCCCTATGCGCCCTCGATGCGTAAATGTTTAGGTCATTTCTCTTAACTTACCGTCTGAAATTTCTTAGATAAAACACATTTTATTTAGACGTATGGAGACTATGAAATCAGTGAACTAATAGTATAATGATCTAAAGGATCAAATGTTGTCAATAATTATGTCTTATCATAGACACTGAATTTAATTGAAATAAATAACTAGAAAAACTGACGGGAAAAATCAAAAAAATTGGAAATACAATGATTGCTAAACCAACGCATTTGAACAGTTTTTTAAGGGTGTTGACCAAATGTAAAACAAATGATAAATTGTCGAAACTATAAAAAAATTGAAAACAATATTTTTGAACACAACTAATCCACAAGGATCATTATATTTGCAAATAAAAAAAAATGTAAATTAATTACTTGGCATAGGTAGGAGAAAGTTTGAAAGCATGATAGAAATTGTAATCGAACCACATATATGTGTTACAACAAAATAGTGATAAGCGAGTAAGTTTCTAAAACTTTGCATTGACTTAAAATTTGAAGCACTTCAACGATTATCCCGTCGAG
Source organism: Penthetria funebris (assembly GCA_027564355.1). NCBI lineage: Eukaryota > Metazoa > Arthropoda > Insecta > Diptera > Pleciidae > Penthetria > Penthetria funebris. The sequence continues at coordinate 7,303 of JANSTX010049162.1, read as the reverse complement.
ATGTGGCCAGGTCCTTGGCAGTTCTCAGTACAATTTTGATAATGCACTTTTTCTATAAAATTCCAACAAACCAATTGTCAAATATTATTAAAACACAAATTGAAACATTAAAAATTGACGCTAAACATATCAATACATAAATTAATTAATTTCAGTGCATTTAAAACAGTTACTCCAGAAAAACTATATGCATCATTACAACAATCAGCCGGTGAAAATTTTAACATTGCAACCATTATGGGAACATGGACAACACAATCCGGTTATCCACTTATTACTGTAGAAGTCCAAGAAAATCGAACTGAATTATTAATAACACAAAAACGTTTTCTATTACGTAATAAAAATCATAATGATCAGACAAGATGGGAAATCCCATTGAACTTTGCTGAACATACTGAAGCAAATTTTTCAAACACACAAAGTTTCTTCACCCTATCCAGAAGTCTTGTGGATCCATTAAAATTAGAACTGAAAAACGAAATTGATTGGATTATCTTTAATGTTCAACAAACTGGTAAGTTTTATAATAAGGTAATTTTATTTTCAGTGTAATACATAGATGCATGCAATACATCTTTAATCTATAATCCGATTACAACCTCTGTCATAGAATAATAATGTTTTGTTACAGTATGAAATTTATTTTTTTTTATTAGAGTCAAATTAATCTTCTCAATAAAAAGATCAAGTATTTTATTTGTATAATACAACTATGATTATATACGATACTGTAGAACATACCAAATCTTCCTTAAGTAGCTGGTACAATAGAATCATGACTATAAAATATCTTATTAGTAACCGTAATACATCATCGGATTTGTTGAAATACATCTGGTTAACTCTTCGTTACAACTTAGACTAATACAGAAACATATGTGAACTCTTCGCAATTTTTTTTTTAAAAGTATATATTCATTTGATAAATGAATAGATAAGATTTCATGATGTAGATATTAATAAGGATGCTGAATTGCATGTAGTCACACGTATACTATTATGGAATTTCGAACATTTTCTATTTTCTCCGCTAAAATTAATGTTTAACAACTATACATAATTAGAAGGTGGTTTAACTACATCTTGAGGTTGCTCAACCTAATTTCAACACATGATCATAATATATGTCAGTTCTATGACGTATGATCGTGGTCAAAAATATAGATATTAGTATCTAGTTTGTGGACTTTGAAATTAAATTTCTCACCAATTAAGGAGGTAGCTGTGGATTTACACAGCAATACGCCAAATTATCAAAATCTTTTATCCATCAATTACATGTTCACTACATATTAGCAACTAGTTCGGTCTAGTGCAATACATAATTAGCCTTATTTTTATTTATTTTGTTCATTAACGAAATCGAGACTGTTTATTAATTATCATAAATGATGTAAAATTGTATTGTTTAATTTCTAACTTAAGTAACACAGTACAATTTCAAAAGGACTCTCAAATCAACTGAACACATAGAGCATGAATCTACATTTTACAGAAAACGTAATCCTATAATTATAAGATTTTTATCAGGTTTGATGACAAGGAGACTTTTTATAGCCAACGTTCACACTGCCTTGTTGAGATTAATTTATACATGGTTGATGCTAATGTAAATGTTAGTTCGAACAACATGGACTGGAAGTCTGTTATGTCTATTAACTATATTTGCACACAAATTTACCGAACGGGCGTATCAGAAATTTAAAAGATCACATAAAAATTAGAAGGAAATGGAGAAATTCGCTGTTAGATGGTCGTTGTTATAGAGTTGCGGATATTTTAAGTGACCAATACATCCTAATAAATAAGACAACAGTTTGCATGCGATTTGGCCAATTAATTAGCATGGCATTTGATGAGAAACACAGTTGGAGACGCATTCAGACAAGTCGATGAAAATATTTTGGGTTTAATTAATTATGAAAGGAAAAAATACATTAGTGTTGACACATGGAATCTAATAATGAGGAAAACAGACATCAAGAATACGATTAAAAACAACAATGCGATGAACCAACAGAATCTACAGACACAATATAGTCAACTAATGTTGGTAAAAAATATTGCAGCTTGGGCACAACTCGCTACAAATTTAAGCAACATTGGAGATACCTACTATCTGCTAGTCAAACTATCCGGACGGTGCTTTAGAAATGCATGCACAATTTAATCTAGTGATGGTTTGCTGATTTCAAATGATATTTGACAAATGTAGAGATGGTTTGAGTGCTATTGCAACCAACTAAATAGGCACGAAGTGCTCAGAGTACGGTCTATCGAAGCCCGGCTGTAGCCGGGCGATGATTAAGATATTCTGTTTCAAGTCTTTCATTTAAACACTTAAAAGGCGGTAACGCGGCAGGCGACAATAACATATCACTATAAATATTGAAAGTTACCTAGGATGGCAGCTAGTCGATAGTATTAAATGCGAACAATTCTAAAAAGTAATGGAATATCGTCTAATCAGATGTTCTCTGGGTTATGATCAAAGTAAAGTCTCAACCGGATGGTATCAAATGGGATCTAATTGATCGACATGACGATCTTGACATTGCTCACGACATTATTTAGCTTTCGCAAATTGAGTTAGATATTATAGTGAATTTGGAATTGCTTGTGAAATACTGCTAAAAAATCGGGCTAAAATCAATATTTTAAGGACAAAACTCATGAAGAGGTATGGATCCGTATGCAAAAGGCTCGTCAAATCTTTGGTACGCTGAATGGAGTACGACGATCGTTACAAATGTCAATAAATCTAAAGTTGCGCACATTGTTTATCGGTGCTATTGTATGGCTACGGAACTTAGAAAGTGACAACTTACATCGTGTCACAAATTCAAGTTTTCCTCATTTAGTACCTCAGGCACATATAAAAAAATTCCTGGTAAACTACAATATCAAATGAGAATTTGTACAAACTGACAGATCTGGAGGCGATGAACAAAATTGTCAGCCGAAAAAAGTGGAATTGGATTGCGCATACACTGTCAAGCATGCGGTAATATTACGTTGAGTATTTGACGTATGTCAATGGAATTAAAAATTATGACAATAAATGATTTTTCTTTGTCGCTTTTTACTCCAGCATTGAGTAAAGGTCAATATAATGAAAATTATAATAAATATAAAAGCATGGTATTTTGCTATTATATTTTGTCAATACATTATTCTTAATTATCTGTAGTTTACATTTATTTTATGAAAATAAATATGTAAATTAAAAGTCATGACTTTATATCCGATTATGTCATCGCATAAATTTAACTTAATTGTCACAGTTAATCTGAAACCTTAATTTGCGATTATAATATGTTTTATAAAAATCAAAATCATATTCTTAGGTTATTACAGAGTCAACTATGATACCATAACATGGACAAATATTGGAAAAGCATTACATAATGCAGATCATTCAAAAATTCATGTACTAAATCGTGCACAAATTGTTGACGATATTCTTAATTTAGCCAGATCTGGATTAGTTGACTATAAATTAGCTTTTAGTGTGTTCCAATATCTTGAAAATGAAGCACATTATATTCCTTGGTTGTCAGCTTTTAACAATTGGGCATATATTGTCTCAAGATTTAATAAAAATGAATTAACCTTGGCCAAAGTAAATACAAGATTTAGAGTCTACAATTGAGTTGAGCAAATTAGTGATAATAAATTTGAATTTTATTTTAGAAATATATTCTGAAATTAACTGAGAATATAATAACTAAACTTGGATTTGATGAAAAACCAACTGATTCAAGATTGGATATTTATAATCGTTACAATATTTTATCACATGCTTGTAAATATGGACATACAGAATGTATTTCAAAATCATTAGAAGAATTTGCTAAATTTGAAACAACAACTTACAGGTACTTAATAAAAATTATGGGTCATTATAATTTTTTTGTTGATTAACTTAAATTAATATTTATTTTTAAATTTAGAATACCTGTAAATTTAAGACCAGTTGTTTACTGTACTGCAATAGCTGAAGGCAATGAAGAGGAATGGAAATTCTTATGGAATCGTTTTAAATCTGAAAATGTTGCAACCGAACAATTAGTAATTTTAAATGCATTAGGATGCACTAAAGATTCTAATACAATTAAAGTAAGTAGTACAAGTACTTATTTATAAAATAATAATTTGAATAAATTAAATGAATTATTTATTTTCACTTAGGAATATATTGAACATATTTTATCAGATGCTATAAGATTACAAGATAAATTAGCAGCATTTACTTCAATATATACAGCCCATCAAGAAAATGTTGAAATTGTTTTTGATTATGTTATGAATAATTATAATCAAATTGCTACATCGTAAGTATTATATTGTCAAAATATCTACATTTATAAATATATGAAGTAAACGTGGACTCGCTAATTAAATAAAAATTCATATTTTTACAGTTTTGGTGGTATTGAAGACGTTGCAAAATTATTAGCAGGATTAGCTTCAAGGTTTACAACTGAAGCACAAATTCAACAACTTGAATTGATGTATAGCCAGACAGAATCGAATTTTACTTCTGTTTCAATAATAATTTCACAAGCTATTAGTGAAGCTAAATTTAATATAAATTGGGCAGCTGAAAATATTCCAATCATAAATGATTATATGGATGATATAATTGGTGGTTCTGGAACAATATCATTAAGCATCTTTGCATTCTGTTCAATTATTATAGTTTCTTTTATTTATTAATTATTGATGATTATTTTATAATCTAAATTGCCACTTTATTTTTTGTGTTTTTATTAAATATTTCCTTGAGACAATGTGCAATAAAATGGCTATTCCAAGGGCCATTCTTACAATAATTGAAGAACAAAGTAAGCAACAATTTTTTTTTTTTTAAAGTTATAAGATTATCATATAGTCGCAATGAACTAAATTATGCTCTAAAATAAGTATGGCAAATTTCTAGATTTTTTTAATAATTATATTAATATTCAAGTTATTATTAAAATGAATTGCAATTTGATGACGATGTTGAGCAAAATTATTATAATACATTTTAAAATTAGTAATAAGAAAGTTATTTAATCTTTGCTTTGATAAGAATATTTTTCATTAAAATTTCTTAATATCTACTGATTAGAAAATTTAAAAAAAATACTGAATGAAATTATTAATTTTTGTTTTGTACTGTAAATAATTAATAAAAGAAATAAAATCCTTTTTGTACCTTAATTTGTATTATCTACAATCGATTATATGATTCCTAAACAATAGCGTCTGTAGCTATTGTCAAATCTAGAGTCACAAATCAGCTATATGAACGCCTTGAGTCTGACCAATAAAATATCCATCAAATCCATAAAAGATAAGAGTGGAAATGTTTTGATTGCCGACAAAAAAGTAAATAACAGATGGAAGCAATACGGCAATCAGCTTTTGAACAAATAATAACCTCTTCAGCAGATTTCTGAATCAAATTCTATTACCAGTAGTTAATGCAGTCACTCCACTGGAAGTCAAAAATGCTGTGAAATGGATAAAGTACAATAGGGCAGTTGATCCAGATGACAATCCATCAAAAAATATTTGATTGATTTTTGGTATCAATGATTAGCAAATATATTAACTAGAATCTTAAACGGAAGTGCGATGCCAAATTGGATACGAAGCTATGTACTTACAACTTTGTAAAAATAAGGAAGATATACAGAATTTATAAGATGCTTTTAATGTCGACTGATAGAAAACACAACTAAACAACAAACTAGGGTAGCTGGAAATTTATGCATCACTCTATTGAAATATTCAAATGTATAACTATATAATTATGATTGATTCTATATTTTCCAGATGGCAAATTTCAATTATAGATATTTGAGTCCACATTTGATGTTACATGTATATTTAGAAACGCAAATTAATATCGCAATGCCGCCCAATGCGCCCTCTTGGTGTAAACGTTCAGATGGTGATGATAACTCTAACTACATTGGAATCCAAATTACTTTACACACCTTAAAAATATGGGAAAGAATTTTGAATACATTTTGAACGACGAAGATTGTATACTTTTCTAATAATACAACAGGTATTTTACTAATTATGTCTAACACACACATTATCGACTACATATATTTTCAATATATAATCAGAAGAACTTTATCATGTCACTCGATCTATCACTAATACTGGCGAGTATGCTTAGGATAAGCAAAATAGATAAAAACCATAAAATGTTTCTAATATATCAATTGTCGATAAATATGTTTTATTACAACATAGTCACTATCAAACGTACTTTGACGTAATAAAAATCGTTGGGAATGTTGAAGATTATCATTAGAACAAATTTTTATACATAATCGATAAAGTACTTATCACATTCTATTGAATTAGTTGCTAAAATGGAAGTGTTAAGGAAAAACAAAAGAAATGTATAATTGGTTGCCAATTATTGGAGGCCCTGTAAATTGTTTAACGGATCACAACATAATATATAATTATACATGGGAGGTACGCTAGGAAGTTATCTAATCAAGTTAACATTTTCATATCTTTTTAGTTATAATAACGATTATTACTTCAAGACGACATACGAATGATTTGAAATACAATAGTCCTTTGAGACCTTGTTAGCCGCCTATTAAGTATATAGTACAAAAGAACAATATAATTATATATAACATAATTATATTAATCTTTGATATCATACACCCAATCTTAATCTAAAAGGAATAAAAAGTTTGTATAGGAGGTACTTGAAGGAGTACTCCAATTTTTGTCACCATCGAACTACAGCTCGCAAATGAGATAAAAATGACGCGTACATAATTTCATGGCGATATATCAAAGCAATCTCAAGTTATCGTGCATAATATACATAGGTGGTACTTCAAGGAGTAATTCGATTAAGCTTAAACTCCCACACATTCTCTCAATTATAATATCAGTTATATATGTAAAATTTTTAGTTTGTATGTATTATACAAGAAATTTGAATCTAAAAGTAGTAAAAAGTATGTATGGGAGGTACTTAAAGGAGTACTCCAATTTTCCTCATCTACGAACTTAGTCTCAAAAATTAGATAAAATTGACACGTGCAAAATTTTATAGCGATAGCTCTAAGCATTCTTTTATATTGTCTTTGATATGTCAATGCAATCTCAAGCTATCGTGCGCAATATACATGGGAGGTACCTGAAAGAGTAATCCGATTAAGATTATACTCCCACACATTCACACATTCACAAAAGAAAATTTGGAACTTTCTAAGGAATAGAAAAAAACCTATTAATGAATATATACAAAATTCATCAGTATCTG
>JANSTX010049151.1:0-11867 GCA_027564355.1 Penthetria funebris | reverse complement strand
CCCATGTATAATTTTTACTCCTTACTGATTAAAATAAGTTATATGATAATAACATTCACTAATTTAAGCGAAAATTCAAGGTACAAGATATCAACTATTTTGGAATTCTCTTTAATGAATATTTATATTATGTTGTGATTCGTTAAACAATTTCCAGGGCCTACAATAATTGGCAACCAATTATACGTTTCTCTTGTTATTTGTGTTCTGTGAACTTTACACATCAGAGCGAGAGTAGGCTAACTTTAATAGTAACGTATAATTCATTAAGAGTATGAAATCATAATCAAATTAAACAGCATATGGCTCAACCATCAGTTGTCCAGAATTTTATATTTTCAGATAGAAATCGTTTTTATAGATAAGAACTAGGCTAACATTCATATTCACTTTCTGTTTTTAACCCTTTTGAAAAACAGATTTTATGCAAGTGACGGTGTTAGGCAATAAAACCATCACGTGTCCATTGCGGATTAGTGAGTGTTTAAAATTTGTTATTCATTTAATACACAGTTGTTATACAGTACAAAGATTATTAAATTATGATGCTAAAATTAATGTTTTTAACATTTACAGTATTTAATTCTAAAACTCAGGTTTTGTTTTGGAACTTGCCACTTTATAGTTCACATGGTTAATTAATGATAAAAGCTTTCTTATTGGCGTTATTTTATTGAAAAGCTTGTAAAGCTGTTTCAGAACATTAACAGAGTTGTCATTTTTTCTACTAACTTGTGCAAAATGTCGTTACCGATTGCCCCATCGTTACTTTACAGGATTACTTAATTAATTAATTTATACCGAAATGATAGAATATTACCTTATAATTTAGAGGTTATTCTGATTAAAATTATTTGTGAATAGTCAACATATACTGTGGCTTAGACATGATGATTATAGGAGCATATTGTTTATCTTTGCCATGAATACCATATATGAGTTTCTTATCTTACCATCTAAAAAGATTTTATATATAAACATGATTTATTATCATTTTATATGTTCATTATTTTAATAATAATATTAAAAATGATAAAAATAATTACTTTATGTATCATTTTTTCGTTTCGTTTCTGCATTCCCAACTTGATTGATGGATGATTAATCATTTGCAATAGTGTTATTAATGAAATCGGTCATTCGTAAAATTTATAAATATAAAATTAAAAACAAACATTAACGATTATTTGAATTAATAACATTTAGTTGTGTGAAGAAAATTTAAAATTAAAAACAAACATTAACGATTATTGGAATTAATAACATTTAGTTGTGTGAAGAAAATTTTCTTGAGTGCAACATTTTATACAAAGTTTATTTAAACAATTTTGTGATTCATTAAGTTTTATCGATTCAGACAAATAAATTACAAAGTTTCTAAAATAAATTGCGGCTGTGGATCAGTAAATTTAGAACCGCACATTTTTTTTTAATGAATTTAGACCACCAATGAAATGAATGAAATAGATTTTTAGATGAGGAGGCATTCTTTACAAGAGATACAAATATTTAATGGTGAAATATTATGATTTTTATAAGAAAATATTTTTGCTTTAAATTAATTTTTGGAGCCCGAATAATTGGATGGCTATGTCTTATAAATGCAATTGCTTTAACAGCAACAAGTATAATGATGTTTGATTACCTTAACGAATATGTAAATAATAATACTGATTTTCCTGGCGTTGATCCAAAAATTGTGGAAGAAAGTAATATGCAAAAAAAAAAACTGATAATTTTCAATATTTATAGTTAGAAATTAAAATCTATTTCAGCTTTGACAGTGATTTTAAGTATTGTTTTAGCACTCAGTTGTTTAAATGTGATTCCATGTGGATTACTAATTTATGGAATTGAAAGCGTAAGTCAATTTTGTAACTAACTATGTATTAATTTTCTTAAATAGCTGATTTGAATTTTTGTTGTTTTTTTATGAAATTGTTAAAAACATGTTTCTATCACTGTCTCCAGAAATCAACTTTGTTGACTATATGAAAAATATATCAACAATAAATTATTTTACTTGAAGTTATTGAGTATCGTTGTATGTGACTGTGTGATGTAATGGTCGACATGATGATGAATAGGAGTGGAAATCATTTGCAGTTAAACCTTTTAAATGCTTAATTTGTATAGAAACATGCATTTATCTACTGTGTAAATTTTTGCTCATTTTGTCACGATCACATGTTAGAAACTGACGAAAATTGTAATCGACCTGCCCGTCGAATGGAATTGAATTTATGGTGATCTATGCTGATTTCTGTTACAACAGTTTCTGACATAATCATAAATAGCAATATTAGAATGTTTTGAATTTGATTACTTTAAAAACGTATATTTTAGCATCATCGTAACTATAGCAGATAATTTTTTATACATTAAAAAAATATATTTTAAACATATTTGCTCTATCATAGTGTCAAGTTCAAGTGCAAAGTAATATAAATAATAACTGCTTGAATATAAATGTAAACAAATTATTCGTACTTAGTATAAATGCCATTTCATATCTCGGGGTTATCATCAATGATTCATTGTTGGCCATGAATAGCTGTTTTGAGTTCATTATTTGTCCTTATTGCATTTTGACAGTTTGCTTTACATCTTACCCTATCAATAGGTCATTTCATGGACCTTTGTTTGTATTCATGCATTACTATTTCAATCATCACAAAAATTCGTTAAATGCACAGAATCAATTAATTTTATATAAATTGAATGTCAGGCCGTCTAATAAAGCCGAAATATGCTACTAGAAAACGAGTGCTTATTATTGTCTTAATATAACACTCAATCATGTCTCAAATGTGTCAAATAGTAGCACAATATTATAGTTGATCTTTGAGTTATGTACATTTTGCAAACGCTTAGATGATGGTTATTGTTTGATCAAATTGAAAATAGTAGAAAATTGTGCCAGTTATGTTGTATATACAAAGGTTCTATTGAACTTATCTTCTTTATATCATAGTTAGCATTATATAAATATGTACACTACATCGGTGATATCAACAACTTTTACAATTTCATTTAAATGTTAGTAAATGTTTTAATTATTTTAATTATTTCAGAAAAATAGCACACTACTTATACCTTGGCTAATTTCAAATGGAATATCAATTATAATATCAATAATATTGATTACATTAATTGGACTTGTACTGATTTCATTGAAGATAACAGCAATTGTTTGCATTTTGTGTGCATATGGTATCGATAAGGGATCAATTTGTATAATATTATGAACAAATTAAAACTTATATTTTTTGTTTTTGGTTTCAGTTCTTGGAGTATATAATTGGTTTACAATTTTATCATTAAAAAGAAATATCAATTTGCCATATACAGAAACACAACATCTTTTGGGAAATGATACAGCAACTAATTATGCTGATTATATTAGATCATATTATCCAAATATAGTGACTTATTCACCTTGATTAAAGAATACTGAATAGCTGATGTGTAGATTTAATATGATAGTAAAAATGATATGCTATTAATAAATTAATTAGTCTTTTCTACGAGTTTCACCTATAGATGTATAATCCATTCTACGTGTTTCTTTCACCGAATCTCGCTTAGTCTGGCGCCAGATAAGTTGCTTCAAGTATATAGTTCATATATTCAGTCATCATATATTCTTGTCCAATTCCAGGTCATTTGTTGACGTTTCAAGTGTAATCGAATAGTTTAGACAATACGAGTTACAGGTCCACGCATAGATAACTTGTTTGATTGAATTGATGTTAGTTCCGTAAATAGATGCACAAATCGGCTTGTATTTACTATTTTAGCTGATTTAATTATTAAATGATTGCATTTCCCAACGGCCTGTTTCTCACAATATATCTGAAATCTTTGTTACTATAGATTATTAGATAATTACTATCCATTGGTATGCGAAATGGCATCATTATATTCAATTAAAGATAAATTTATAAACAAATATAATAATGGTTTTCCTCATACGACTATTATATCATTGTAGAGATAAATTGTATATAATTACTTGATGGTCTTGAATTTTAAATTAAATTATTAATGCACATAGAACCGAAATTAGCGTGAATTAAAAATATTTTATTTAATGTCGCCCATATGCTAAATGATGGTATCGTTTTCATATGTTTGATAAAAAAATATATCAAGTATTTCCACGTATATAACACTTTTATGTACGAAATTCAGCTGATGATATCATACACGATAACGCAGCATTCAACAAAATTTTAGATCTAATTGGTACCCATGTATGCATCAGTGTTATTTCCCACTATTGGTGAAGTGTCAGCATCGTGTTACGAGGAATGTTTTTTAAATCTTGTGGAAACCATTCAAATTGACGAGAATAATTTCTCTGACTTTATTGTAACTTGCAGTACAAAATCTTGCATTGTAGGAAATTCGGTTTTGGGACGTTAAAAACAAACAAGAGACGTGAGTTTTATTTTTTTTTTTTTTTTGAATTTTTTATACAAGTAACTTATGCGGGAACCGCAAACTTTCATAATTTCCATTAGGTTTGATGTAACAAAAATAAGTCTATCGATAAATGAATAAATAATAATTATTCCTCGATGTCGAATTGATGAGTATACCCTTTACTTTAGTGCTAAAACTTATGCTGCATAATGTTGCCTTAATATTTGAGGGTCGCGTAAGGATAGAAATTATGAATTTAGAAATGATCGAAAAACAGAATAGTAATTGAGTATTGTTGTAGTATTGTTAGCAGAAAATCTATCAACAATCACCACCTCATTTAATCAAATGAACATATTATGAACACAATCAGTTCTCGCATTGTTTTCAAAGATGATTAATCATCGTAATTATAATTCAAATGTTCCATCTGGAAATTATATAGTTGAGTAGTGTAGTTTCAGAAAGTGTGAAAGTGTGACCTTAATCATTTATATATGATCGTCTTCCACAAATTAATGCTGCGATCATATATAAATGATTTGTGACCTTAATCATTTATATATGATCGTCTTCCACAAATTAATGCTGCAGGCATTTGCCATCAAATCTACAAAAGATGAAAGTATAAAAATGTATTTCTTGCTACTTTATAAAAATAAGGAAGAATTGCCACCAGTATTTTTCCAGTTTATACATTCCTACACCACTTTAAAGTAATTCCACATATCTGGCTCACAGTCATCTTGACTATATTAGGTCTTAAGGCGACGCGATGTATAAATCCTGTTGATATTTTATTATTCATTCTACACCCCTTTTACAACCCCGAACACTTCTCAAGTATTACAGTATACAGTATACAGTGATCGAGTTTCCATAGTGACACAACCTGTAGGTAAAAACGGACACTTAAAGTAATATGGGTCATAAGCGATTTACATTCAGTTCATGTTTTGTAGGTGACGAGAAGAAAATAAATTGAAGAAGGTAATTTCAAATTTAATGAAAAATATTTTTTTTTATTTATTATTATTTATTAAAATTAGAACATAAAATATTTTGGTATATTTTATTATAAATATTTATACCCTTATTTAATTTATACACTTATAATATCTTATTAATATTTTCATATTTAACTAACTGATTGAACATTTTCTTCAGTTTTGTTTCCCTCAGAATCATTTGACACATTCAATCGCCTTGAAATATTCTTGTGTTCATTTGTGAAATGAAAGAATATTTTGTATCCAACGTACCACATGTAAATGAAGGGAACTGAAAACATTATAATTTTAAATGCTAAACTATTTAAGTAAAAAAAAAAAGGATATTAAAATATAGACCCTATATGTAAAGTAACCTTAATTTAACTACAAATTGATATTGAAGTATGAATTTAGGAAGAACTACAGTATATGCTTACTGCCATTACTCAAGGCAGTAAGAATTTGAGAAATTGAGTTCGAAATTAATGTAATATTAATTTCGAAACACGAGAACTTAATTTTACTATGTAATCAAAGTAATCTCTTCTCATCTTTCCTTTTTATATTTATTAAACTGTATTAAGTGACAGCGTCACCCATATGTTTGTCACCGCTGTACAATATTTTTAATTTCACATCATTGGGTTAGGTAAAGCAGGAATAAAATGATTGTTACAAAATATCTTACTTTGTATAAAAACTAATGCACACTGGTTCACGATACATACCACGGATAATATGCTCTAATTTAAATATAGTCCATAACTTTACAGTAAGTGTGTCATTATCATTTAATTCAATTATCATCGACATTCAAAGAGTTTTAATCCTATTGAAGGACATCTCCCCAAATTTCTAACTTGCTATAATGTTCAGAGACTAGATAATCAAAACACCATACTTGTCTAATGTGAATTGAACCTATTCAATTAAATGTATAAGAGACTTTTCAAATACCAAACATTTAAGACTGAATAGAACGTATATCATGTGCTATTTTGCAAGATTATACTCATTTTGACAATCTATTAAACGTGGATCCTAATTGATTCAGCAACTCAGTTAAGCACCATACATTCCAGAATTTATTTGGGTACTCTCTACTAAAGTAATTGTCAATCAGTTTGTTTCAATCAGATATGTAATTCAGTCGACAATGTCCAGAATATACCAGTGATGATTCATAGTGCAATTTTCTATTGATAATATGAAAAATCCATTCCATATAACAATTTTTAATCTTGATGATCAACGGTACCTGTAGTTTAAAATTGATCAACTAAAGATGGGCATAGGCTAAGTATCATTTACTAGAAATATATCTGTATGGAAATTTCTGAAGTAGCGGATATACCAATGTGGATTATGTTTCTGTAAGATGAATTTATTAGTCCAAACTTAAAGGTAACGCTATTGTAAATCAGTAAGTTTTAGCAAATTATATTTGTAAACCGTACTCAAGATAGACTTGACAGCATTTATACCGCAATGATTGACTTCGCTTGGTGCTCAATTTTTACTAAAGAGTACAAAAGTCTAAATTGGCAGCAAATCAGATATTACAGAAAAATCTTTAATGAAAGTTATTATAAAACATTTGTGACCAGTATGGATGTAGTTGATGGAGAAGGTTTCAAAGAATCTTTGGACATGATTTAATATGAAATATTTTATGGAAAATATTACTATAAAAAGTGCCACATATAAGTTGAAGAGTAGAATGAATACTCGACTTCTGAATCAAACATCAGTTATTTGGGTGTTACTCTGCCATTTCTCGAATGAATGATGATAATGTTATTTTAGAATTAGTGTTACGATACTCACAATTGATGAGTTAAAGTGTTCAGTGTTTATCAACAGCATCAATATTGGGCCCAAGATTTTGGGAATTAAAAGTTTTAACTGGAGAGCGGAAAAAATTAATTTAAAAATAGACGAAGATCAGGTAGGAATTAAATTTCAATTCCGAAGATGAATGATATGTTAAAAAAATGGACAGTTCGTTGGTCATCACTAGATTTTAATGCGATTTAATGAGCACAAAATATTTTTGGAATTGACATCGACGTATGCTGACGCTAAAAGAAAAGATTTATACTTTGTGCCGATGGTCATTAATATATACTAGGATTTATTGAATACTTTGTTAAAATGCTATACGATGCAATTTTGATTAAACTAAACAAAGTAGAAGTTTAACAAAATTTTATATAAAATTTTATTTACCCATTGGTATGATCGGTACCATTGCAAAATCGAAATATGATATCAATGCTGTTATCCCATAAATTACAATTACAATCATTCCAAGCATCCACGGTAAAATCAAATTACGATTTTGCTATAAAATGATTTGAAAATTAAAAAAACGAAAATTATGATTAAGTACAATTATTTAGCTTTTTAAATACCTTTCTAATTCCAAATATTAATAAAATTGAGGTTGATACTAATATTAACATTTCAACTGTAACTATAATGTATGTATGGATATTATCACTGTGATCGCGTAATTCATATTTGTAATCATCGTGTTCGCTGGTATTATTGGTCAATAACATATTTGATTTAGTTATATCATAATTTTTAATTGCAATTGTTAACATAACAATAGCTGCAATTAATATTGCACCTGAGACTATCGAAGTAAACCATGCTATACATAATCCCACTGTTTCCAGTTTAAAAATCCAAATATTTTTTAATACCATTTCAATATTTCAATATTTTTTTTGTTTCAATTTAAAATTTTTAAAACAATATCTATAAATATATTTACTAAGATTTGAATCTTGTTCTGTACACAAAATTTATAATAAATGAATGAATATTTGCGAAAGCGTAAGAAGAGACTAAAACAATTTTATAGCCAAGAGTTTTATAAAGTCTTAAATATTTTTTTGAATAAACATAAGAGAAATAAAATATTTCATATATACCTAACATATGTGAGTGTGTGAAATTTACAAATGAATAACATGTTGATAGCAGAGTTCAGGGACCTGAGCAATATACATCATCAGCTCAATCCTATGTAGTATACTAATTTCTACTATTTGTAGTCAATTCTTGTGTTCTTGTTCCGGCAACATATTACCAAATTCCTGTATTTTGGATCAGTACCAATATCAATTTGGAATATGCAATTTTTATTTTGTTAAAAATGTAGCCTTTTCAAAATTCTTCTGTAAGAGATAATCGATTTCTTACTATCCGTGTTGGCTGACCTGATCTATTCTCTGATTATTTGTGTCCTTTGTCCTTCCAGTCGACACCTTTCCTATTGTCTGCCAGTCTAATTCTTCTAAGTTTTTTTTTTTGAGCAAATAAAAAATGTATAACTTTGGGAATTGGGAATGCTTTGTACAAATTTTAGTATCATACGCAGGTGATCATAAAATTAAAACAGATAAAGATTAACGATATGCTAACCACATATCAAAAATTTATTCTTTATATAAAATGAAAAATTGCATTGATATTCAAATTTCTTGTATTTTTATTTAAAGACACTTTAATTTTAACTGTTTATACACATATTTTGGTGACTATAGAACATGTAATGGTGGTCTGTTTTGTAAAAATCCATTTTTTTGCGCTCTTTTTTTTCATAGAGCTTTTTCTTTTGCACGAAATTCATAGTAATTAATAGAAACAGTAAAAACATATGGATATACACAAGGGCATAAGATAGAGTCAAGACCCAAACACCAGGAAATATTTGATAAATATCTCAAAATTAAATACACTATAGATAAATCCCAGATGAGTCAGAAGTTGTAATTAAGAACTTTGCGTTTATCTTCAAGAAAACAGAAACAAAGCATTGTACGAGTAAAGCTATAAACACTAATTTGAATATTCAAATTTTCCAAAACGTGTTTTTGTGTTTTTTATTTCAAAATTTCTCAGACGCATTTGCATTATCAATAAGAAGAAATTTGTTTACGTATATAAGACGATAATTTATTCATTTTTTATTGCACCAAATAGACATTTTTTATAATGACAATTTTTGTTTTGTTTTCGTTATATTGCTTGTATTTATTGATAATATGTACATTTTAATCTCGTATATCAATAAATGTGTTCATTAATTTTAATTAGCACATAATCTTCTTTCCCTATTAAGAATAAATAAGTTTTATTCTTCTTCATTTTTAATAGCAATGAAACAAACATATTAATCTTTTGCAAATTTTGTTTAATTAACTTATTTTTTATGATTTTGCCATTATTTTGATTTATTTATATTTGATATGACGAACGGGTCATCATCGTATAGAATCATTTTCATTAACATAAACAGCATTCATGCCGACACTTTGACCACAATGAACATCTACAAGTGATTGTAATTATATTCAAACTGAATGCATAGTTCTAGAGTCTATTATACTCGTATTTAATTTTGTGATATGTGACCATTTGGATAACCGCTTATTAGATATACTCAGATCGTATTTAGGTCATATATATAATATTTAGGAGAAATTTATTTCTATCCTTAAGCCATTAACATTGTTCATATTAACATAAATTAATTTCACAATAAAAGTTTGTTTACTAATTTTGCCTACATTTAAATGCAAACGAAAACTATAACATTGAAAGTATTAATTTAAAATGCTAGATACGTTTTGTATAATAATTTTTTTATAATAAAGTTCTTGCCTTCATAAAGCTTTATGTAGTTTGTAAATAAAACTTTAATGTTGTATAAAAGCATGTTTGCCAGACAATGGTTGAAGTCATTGGTAAAAGTTTAACAGTACTTCTTACAGTGCTGCATATAAAACAGTCAAGTCAATTGAAGCAATTTTTAAGTGGAATAATCTATTTTATAATATTTTGAAAAACGTTTTTTTTTAAATTTTGAATTATCTTTATTAACATTTTAATTATATCAATCACAATTTCGAGTATAATATGTCACCACAACTTGGAATAAAATATACTTGCATCGTTCTATAGTTTATTCTTTGGTCAACTAAACTATATAAGCAATCTATCGATTCTATTCAGCAGTGCGTTAAAGTACAGATTAAATCGTTTGTGAACCATTGTCTTGCTTCCACATCCAGAAATTTCAAAGACTTCTGAAAAGTTTAATAATTATATTCGTATGTTGATATTCAATATTTAGAATTGGAAACATATCACAAACAATCTGACGGAAGTGGTAGATTGAAATATCGATAACTTCGACATCTAATCATTAAGAATTGTATTTCATCGGTATATGAATACGCTGCGATTCAAGTTTAAACTTATAACTTTGTTTACTAGAAAATACTTGTAATGATGTTGAGTTTATCAATAAATTGTTATTTTACAAAAAGAAAAAAAAAATATGACGAATTTCTCAATAAGAAGAAACAGTTATGATAATACACTGCTTGATTTCATGAAAGTGTTATTACGTTTTTATTTTATAATATACATGTACATTTATGAATTAATTCCTATAGTGATATTCGGTTTGAGAAAACAAGATTTCTCATTTAACTTATAAGAATGCGAATGTGTGAATATCAGAGATGTTATATTAAACGATTATTTTATATATTTAAGTCAAGTTTCTTCATTTAGTCAGTTCATCTTATATTGTGACCAAGAAGAAGTTCATAAAAGAATTTTGAATAAAATATAAATAGCAATAAATTGAAATGGTAAAAGAAAAGCAAATTGGTTGTGTTAAATTAGAAACAGTTGGATTAATTAATGGCTGGATTATGGCGATAATAGCAATAATTTCATTAATTATTGTTGTAATTCATTTAAACTATTCGATTGTTCATTATCAACGATCAAATATAAGTTTGTTTTCAAGTCGACAAATTGCATCCATTAATAAAACAACACAGTCAGATTTCGAAAGTGACACAAGATGGTTAAATAGGGCTTCATACAACCTACAGGTATATATTACGGAAACGGCGATCTTCTCAATATTATTAGTTACTTCAGCTTTGTTTATAGTTGGTATCAGAAAGGTATTTGATTGTATGTTTATATATTAGAATTAAATACTAACTATTTCTTTTAAATATTTCAGCGTAAACGTTATTTTGTTCTGTCATGGCTTTTTGGGATGATGATTGTTTTCATTTATACATTGGTGAAATTAACACCAGTACTTGGACCTGGGATATACATGATATTTCCAATAGGTAATGCATATTATAATATAAATTCCCAAAAAATTAGAAATATTGTAAAAAAATATTGAAGTCCACTGGTCAGTCATCATCTTATATCATGCAATTCAGTATGATAAAAAGGGAGTCTTTTACATCTAAATGGACATCAAAAATATTACGAAACGTTCGTGAATGCAATGATTCTACATTATAAATCATGCTACTCATATAAACCACGGATAGTATTATTTCATATATTTCCAGTATTTGTTCCGTAGTAATCAATGCCTGTCTATAGTTT
>JANSTX010049129.1:0-11869 GCA_027564355.1 Penthetria funebris | reverse complement strand
CAAGTTATCATCCACAATATAAATTAGAGGTAGTTCAAGGAGTAATCCTATGAAGCTTATACTCCCATACATTCTTTTAATTATAATATCAGATATATATGTAAAATTTTAAGTTTTATGTATTATACAAACAATTTTAATCTAAAAGGAGTAAAAAGTTTGTGTGAGAAGTACTTGAATGAGTACTCCAATTTTCCTCATCTTTGAACGTAGCCTCACAAATTAGATAAAAGTGACAAGTGCAAAATTTTATAGCGAAAGCTCAAAGCATTCTCTAATATTGTCTTTGATATTATACACCCAATTATAATCTAAAATGAGTAAAAGCTTGTATGGAAGCTCGAAGGAGTACTCCAATTTTCCTCTTCTTGGGCTCAGAAATCAGATAAAAGTGGCGCATGCATAATTTCATTCCGATATGTTAATGTAATCTCAAGTTATCGTGCGCATTACACATGGGAGGTACTTCAAGGAGTAATCCAATTAAGCTTATACTCCCACACATTATCTCAATTATAATATCAGTTATATATGTAAAATTTGAAGTCTGTATGTATTATACAAACATTTTTAATCTAAAAGGAGTTAAAAGTTTGTATGGGAGGTACCTGAAGAAGTACTATAATTTTCCTCATCTTCGATCTTAGCCTCACAAATCAAATAAAAGTGGCACGTGAAAAATTTCTTAGCGATATCTCGAAGCATTCTTAAGTTACCGTGCGCACGGACGGACGGACATGCTTAAATCAACTTTTTTTCAATTATAAGCACTTCTGTTTATTTTATTTTTTTCTGAGATGTTTATTTCTTGGCGTTACATGAACGGAATCAAATACAATAGACCCATGGAACTTTGTTCCCAGGGTGACACAAATTGAAAACGAAAACAAAAAATAAAATAAAATGAAAATAATATAACCAAAATTATTTGAAAATAATTGTTATATTAAAAGGTGAAAATAAAATAATAAATAAAGTTCTATAATAAATGATTAGTGAATGACAACAATCAACAATAACATCAACTACATTCAACTCACCAGCATCATCATCATCATCCCCAAGGTCTACGTAGATCAATCGATGACCAACAGTGAGTACAAAAAACAATTGCAAATTTAATTAAACAATAAATACATTTAGAATATATAATTATAAATACCATAAAAACATTTAATAACTATTATATTAGACTTTACGACAAAACTCAACGGTAACGCTAAAAGTTTTTTTTTAAAGATTTAGGAGTACCTTTAAAAGTTCAAATATTTCTTTAAAAAAACTATTCGTAGGCAATATGTGCCTTTTATATATAAAGAAGCTATGAATACAGTAAAGAATAAATTGCACAACAACTAAGTTTGATGTCGATTAATAAGACCACAGATTCTAAAGACAAAATTATAGCAAATATTATAAATAGCATATTAAGTAGTAAACACGATGTGTGAAATTTGCTGGGACCTAGAGAAAATGTACTATTATTATTAACCGATGTCGCAACTTATATGCAGAAAGCTGCAGTATCCGACTTTAGATCAGGTAATATCTAACGGTTTTTTTTTAAAATCTCATACTAGAGTTAGAGTTGTTTTACTTAAACAAACGGTATACCGCAATGTTCTAGACCAGTGATCAGCCGGTGGAATACATGGCTAAACCCAGTATCATACTATGAAAAATATTTGAAAAAATTTTAAATGTTATAAATAACTTACACTATACTGAAGCTTCATCTATTTCTAATTGTAAAGATAAATATTGAAGACATCAGCAACAACATTGAAGAACGAATTAAGTTTAGGTTTCTTTCAGAAACAGTAACGAAACTTGAAACAAATGGTCTACGTTCGGTAGACTTTATTAAAATGATTGAAGAAGCAAGACTTGTTTAAAGTAATATTCCTTATTCATAGATCTAAATAAATGAATACGTGAAATGTACGAGTATATACGTAATCGAAATAAATATTAATAATAAATAAAGATTATAAATTTTTATAGATCTATGTCCTTATTCTTCGGCTAAGTTGGTATTAAATTGTCCAATTGTAAATAGTTCAAGTTTACACATTTTTTTTATCATGAATATTCAATTAATAGTCAATCTAAAAATTTGCATTCCGCATCTAATCTAGATGCTCTATAGTATATATAACATAGGGGATCCACTTAATTGTATACTGTTTTTTTTAATAATATTTACTGTGTACTCAAATAATTTAATTAAGTATTACACTTACCAATTAATGATATTAGACTACCGAATCCAATAAAAATACCATATTCATATCCACTCCAATTTAATTCAATTCTTGTAAAATTGTATAAATTAATGAATTCACCTAAAATAAAGAAACTATGCTTAATTAGTATCTAGTATTAATACCTACATAATTTTTGGTTATGTGCCTAACGTTAAAAGGCATCCATAATTTAGGAAAATATTATGGCTACTATTTTCCCCAAAGAAAACTAAATCGGCATCATAAGCTAAAAATCGTTGCAAATTCAAGAAACATTATTATCCTTACATTTTACGATACAAGGGTGCATAGTAGGACATAGCGATATTAATTTGACGCTTCCAATACTCAACATTACATTTAAAAGATAATCGAAAAATCATAATAATTTTTAATATAATGGTGAAATTATATGTAATTGATCGGTTAAATATTTTAATAATTCTGTTAGAATGGTGTATAAAACCAACTCTGCATAGTCTGTTAGCGAGTGTAAAAAGGACATTCAAATATATAATATATATTTGATTAAATTATTAAAAGTGAGTATTCTTCAAATAGATACTACAACAGTTGTTGAAATTATAATTTACGCTATATGTTTAGTACATCGTCAATCTTAATCCATGTCAATAGCTTATAAACGCCTACATGAGGCTAAAAATTGATAACAAATTATTGTAGTATACACAAAACTCATCTTTAGTACCGAAAATCTGAATTTATAATTATTTTGATTGATATTAGATACTGTTTGCATATTAGAAACAGATATAATTACGATAATAATGATATTGATGATGATATACAGTGCAAATATTTATAATAGATAGTAAAACAATACTATAAATACTTAACTATTTGGTGCTAATAAAATAAAATATAAAACAAGAACTAAGATGATCATTCGACGATTATTATTAGATCGTTTTTTTATAACAATTCTTATGCAATCCCATATTATGACTGGATTAAAGAAAGTAATCAAAGATCTTAAACATTTTGCTGGCAATGATAGATTTGCATCTTTATTATCATTTACATTACTTGAAGGCAAACTTATCTCGGATGAATATCTTGTGGCTTCCAGTATTTGTTCTGATTTAGTAATTTCTACAACTGATTCCGTTGACTTTAACATAAGGGATTCCTTAAGTATAAATTTTCCATAAACGATACCAATTATATTTATTATTATACCAAGTATAAACGGAACTAAAATTGATAAATCATTAATAATTTTATGAATAATTTTCCAAATTATATAAAAAAATAAAAATACTTATAAATCCTAAACGTTGAAAAAGCACTCCGCTAATTGGTGACGCTATGATTGAAGTAATCGATAGACTTGTTGAAAATATTCCAAATCTTAAAATAAAATTGATTTTTTTTTATAAACTATTGATTTATAAGGAAAACAATACCGAAATAATCGTTCCTCTTTTGTTGTAATATCTGTTAAATATAAGTATGTGCCCATTATCATTAGAAACATTCCACCAGTCATGCCCGGTATTAGTTTCCTTATTATGCTACTAAATTCCATTGGCAATTGTTTCATAAAAATTGCTGCAATTAGAAGACCTAAAAGAATAACATACTCAGCTTCATTTTGTTTGAGACGAAATAAAAAAACATCAATATTACATGTTAAATTAATTACTTCACCAACTAATGGTAGTATCATTAATGGTTTTCTTCTTGCTTTACGATCACTCCAGGCTCCAATAAATAGTATCGTGATTATTGGAAATATTACATCTAAAATTAATTTATTGTATTAAACAGTGAAAAAATAAAGAATTAAAAAAATAATAATAACTAAGAAACTTGTTTAAGAACCAAAATTAAATAATAAGCAATTTCTTACTAAACAAGAGAAACGTATAATTCGTTGCCAATTATTCTAAGCCCGGGAAATTGTTTAACGGATCACAACATAATATATAAATATTCATTAAAGAGAATTGCAAAATAGTTGATATCTCTTACCTAGAATGTTCGCTTAAATTAGTGAATGTCACTATCATATAACTTATTTTAATCAGTAAGGAGTAAAAATTATACATGAGATGTTTGCTAGGAAGTTATCTGATCAAGTTAACATTTTCATATATTTTTAATTATAATAACGATTATTCCATCAAGACGATACACGATCTCAAATACAATAGTCCCTAAAATTACAGATATATAATACAAAAGAACAAAATAATTATAATAATTATATTAATCTTTGATATTATACACCTAATTTTAATCTAAAAGACGTAAAAAGTTTGTATGGGAGGTACTTGAATGAGTACTCCAATTTTCCTCATCTTCGAACTTAGCTTCACAAATTTGATAAAAGTCACACGTGCAAAATTTTATAGTGATAACTCAAAGCATTCTCTTATATTGTCTTTGATATTACGCACCCAATTTTAATCTAAAAGAAGTAAAAAGTTTGTATGGGAGGTACTTGAAGGAGTACTCCAATTTTTCTCACCGTCGAAGTATCACTCACAAACGAAATAAACATGACGCGTACATAATTTCATGGCGATATGTCAAAGCAATCTCAATTTATCGTGCTCAACATATATGTGAGGTACTCCAAGGAGTAATTCGATTAAGCTTATACTCCCACCATATTCTTTCAATTATAATATCAGTTATATATGTAAAATTTGAAGTCTGTATGTATTATGCAAATAATTTTAATCTAAAAGGAGTAAAATGTTTGTATGGTAGGTACTTGAAAGAGTACTTCAATTTTTCTCATCTTCGAACTTAGCCTGACAAATTAGATAAAAGTGACACGGGCAAAATTTCATAGCGATGTCTCCAAGCATTCCCAATTTATCATGCGCATTATTTTATTGTTGTGTTGGTTATTTTTTCAAATAACCAACACAACCCACAGGCATGACATCAATCTTATTAAAACTGCTATTGAATTTTTATTTATTTATAGCCTTATTAATAGCCTTAGATGAGCGATTTGTTTCTTTCACAAATTTGTACTATTCTCGATCATTTTCTAGATTGTTATTCATTATTTTCGATGTTTGTTGTTGGTTGAATATTGTTAATATATGACGTGCGGATAGTTAGTTGTGAAACAGTTAATATATTATTATTGATTGCTGTTTCTCCATTTTTACATATTTTGTAATGTCATTTAAATACGATACTTTAATTCGCATTGCTACCGCGATAGTTATACTTTCGTATAAGCTGATTCGCAGTTTCAGTTCGAAATCAAAATGCACCTTAGTTAATAGAATTCAACTTATCGTTAAAACGTGGTACATACTCCCTGTTCATGTTGTTTGAGCCAACTTTTACCCACCCATGTATGCCACAAAAAGGCAATATAAATGTAATTTGATGCGGCTTGTCTGTGAGATAGCAAGCACAATTGTTTTGATTTGTATTGAATTTTACAAAATTTGCCCGACCCTCAATCTGAAACACAAAAATCATTGACAATAATGGATCTGCTGGACTTTTATTAAAATAGCAGAATTATTTCGGGTACTGTCATTGGCATATGTAGTTAATTAATAATAATTAAAATGTATATCCCTGTGAAACACCTACATAAAGTATGAAGTATTTATTGGATATGCTCACAATATATCCTCTATAATTCTAAATCTTTGCAAACAGAGAAAATGATTTTATTTCATTAATTTGTATATACAGACAATCAATGTCTGTAAATTAGTGAACTATACTATATGAAGAAAAATAGGGTGACTTAAGTAGAACTTGCAAATATACTGAATGCAATGTCCTGGGAAGATATTGTATTTGGACAAAAACTGTTTCAATGTATCAAACGATGAAACTCGTCACCTTTAATCTTTAGCATTATATCAAATAGTCATCATTATATCATCATCAATTTATTTAAGTGCAATACTGAACATATGTTGTTTTTACAACTATAGTGCAGTTGAAGCTTGAAGAGTAATTATTTACACACTACTCTTGTCCGTTACAGGTTGAGTGAATTTCGTGTAATAATTATTTTACATAGTAGAACGTATTCAATGAATCACATTGTGAATTTTAATCCTATCATATCCTATCCTCTTCTAAGATATAAATAGTTATCATATATTTAACAGTCTATTTTCTCATAAATTTATGATAAGTATCGAAAGTTCAAGGTCATAACACTGGTTTTATTATACGCTGATTTTTAACAGGTTAGTTTTTGTCACAATTTGAAGGTATAGTAGAACTAATATCGTGAACAATGGCCATTGTTTTTTAACGTTCTATACTTCCTCATGCAGTTAAGGTACAGATTATCAGCCATTTCAATTAAACCTAACTTAGTCACAGTCGTTTTGTTTGTGTACATAGAAGAAATTCTAAAGTTAAAAGATTTTAACATTTCATGGATTTGTACTGAAATCCCTTTCGTAACACTTAAATAAGTGTTGATAAGGGACATTTTTAGTCGATATTATTGTAAACTTACCAACTGGTGCTGTATACAAATTGAGTCGTGAATCTAATAATTGACTCTGAATTTCAGCTTTACAAACAATTTGCTTCAATTCTGTTAAATTTTGATAAGTTCCATTTTCAAATTGGGAAATTCCATCAGTATTATTTAAAAACACTGCACAATTTATATTATTTAAGGATTTGTCTATCATATTTGCGCATATTAAATCTGTATAATTTAAATTAACAAGACAAGCCTGTAAATTAGAAGCACAATTAATGTTGTCAAGAAGATAATATATTCTTTAATCTGCTACATCATCATTCAGTTACTTACTTTTTGTAATGCCAAATTTTCTAAACATATTTTTAACATATAAACTGGCATTAAATAAGAAAATAACATAAATTCAACATTTAAACACTTTAAAATGTTTATACATTTTTTAGTCCAACTACTCTCAGACGTAATATTTGCAGTTGAAATACCGGTTGGTATTACTTCTGTTTTAAATTCGATTGCCATTTTGGTCTTTATTAAGGATTAACTTTTCTCACTAGTCATGAATATTGTTATTCTTTCACATAACTAAAGTTATGACAAATATGTTATAGTAAAAGACTTTCAGATTCAATTTTAATATTTTCTGAATTCATTTGCATATATAACTCTACTGGTATTTTAAATATGATTAACATTAAATTTAAATTAATTTGTTAATTTGTACTAATAATAGGTGGTCCAATTTATTAAACAACAAAATTTTCTTTTATCCATTTTAATATTTCAAAAAAAAAACACCTTAAGTTCAATTGGTTATTATGACTAGTAATCTTGCTTTACTAATATTTAAAATAAAATAATTGTTCACATACCTGATGAACATTGTACGTATGAGTAACTCAATTGGGTGCTGGTATAACCAATTAATTATAGTCGATTCGGACCCCCAATCCATATAGTTTTTTTTGTACATAAACTTGCAATTTAAGTTCATAATTTGGATTTCATTAAGAAATTAATTCAGTCATATCGTTTTATAATATATTCTTCTCCTTATTTCTTGCTGTATGCCTTGATTAGTGTCGGTATTCCTCTGCTTTACAATTTGTAAAATTTTCCTCAAATATTTAATGTATTAAAATTATTTCGAACAACTGTTTGTCGGCCTATTACATGCTGTGAGTTTCAGGTAACACTTGATCGTACCATCTTAATCAACTTTTATTGATTAAAGCTACGTTTAAACTGTTTCAAACGTTTATTATTTCAGATTTAATCTAAACGACCATCTCTATAAATGTTTTTAATTGATGCATATGGTCCATTTAAATAGTTCAACATTTAGAACCCCATAAGATGATATGCAGTGAAGATGATATGTAATTTGCAAAGTTGATTGCAACTGGGCGCGTCCACAAGTTCTGAATAGTGGAACGGTCAGTATATGTGGAATATGGAGGTTACCCGAAAGGGCACGGAGAATCAACAGTCATGTTGAAGCATAAATGTCATATTGCCGAAAATTAGTTACAATACAAATATCTCACATTAGTTCACGACAGCTAGAAGTAGGAAATGGCTTCCAATGTCGTAAACTCGAAGGTTAGTTTAGCAGATTGGCTCTTATACTATAAATTAATACCGCTCAAAGTACCAGGAATTTTGCTTCGGATAACGGATTGGATTCACACAACACGACTCAGTACGAACACGAACAAAACGCAAATGGAAAATGAATATATTGCGATTTGCTTGCTGGAATATAAAGATCAAGAACTGTTTATGGAAATGAAACACCAGAAGAATGGTATTTTTGTATTTTATCTGAAACGAGAAAGAAAGGAAAAGGCACAAATAGATACATTAACTTTGCTCTCGTATATATCGGCAATGATAAGAACCAACGGGCTCATTCGGGTGGTGGTTTACTTTTGCATCATCAATTTGAACAGAACATTCATAATATAAAATACCGAAGTGATAGATTTGCTGCATATAACCTTGGAGCCGGATGAAAATAAACCACCAAGAAACTTAGTTATTTTGTGATGACTTGCATCATGGGTTAGATAGCTTCTTATCCAGCGAACAATTTCATTCATTTGCGATTCTATAGTATGGCATTCTTTCAGCATGATTTCTCCAATAACGCCTTATGATTCTTGCCCATCTTACTATCTCTTGAATTTTACATTCATCGCGAATATTATAACTACTGATTCAATCTCTGAGTGAGTGCCCGATAATTCTATGAAAGATCTTCATTTCTGAGGTCCTCATAAGTTGTTTAGTTTTGAATGTGAAACTGCGGGTTTCTACTGCATAAATGGGTCTTACGAATGTTTTATAAATGTGTTCTTTGCTTTCTAGTAACATGAACTAGTTTCTAAAAATGACGCCACAAAGGCATCCAGATATTGATGCTGCATTGTTGGTTTGATAGCGAACTCCTGCAGTAACATTTCGATGTCAGTGCATACCATCTTCTGAAGGAATAAAGATGAGATTGTTAAGATGGTCGTCCGTTGTAATATTGAAGGACACAATTAAGGACAACTATATTCCAAGCAATTTAAAAGTTGCACCCACTATCAATATAATTACTTAAAGTGGATTAAAATGGGCCGGTCATGAAATGCGTAGACCAGAAACTTTCTGCATAAAATTTGGGTTTGAATAATTGATGGAAGAAGGTATGTAAAATAAACTTGATTCCTCAATAGTTTAAGAAATTTTGTATATCTCTTGATAACCGTTGAAAACCAATGTCACCTAGATATTTCAAAAGAAATGATAGGATGTGATTTAAACCAACAGTCTTATTTCGCTTCATAATTTTCGCAGCGTTTTTAACCTTTTGTTAAGTAATTGCATTGACTTCGTCAACATTTTGCTCAGGAATCTGCTGATCTTTTACATGTGTGTTTCGACTGTCAAAGTCAAGACGTTTATATAGATGATTTATGACTATATATTTAGCAATATTAACCAATCTTTGTTTAGAAATCATGATTAGAACGAGTTATTTAACTATTTTTGTTTGATGCTTTTTATATTGTTTTTCAGTATGCAAACAATATCTTGACTAAACCAAAATTAATTTGATTTGTCTTAACAAGCCATTTCGCACATAATGACTGGTTCAGGATTATCTTAACTACTGGTATGTTTAAAATGTGTTATTTTAAGCTGATCATGCGTTACATATGTAATTTTAAAAACCACTTGGATTTCTCAATATTGTTTTTAGGCCCTGGGAACAAAATTCCAAGGGTCTATTGTATTTGTAACTCAGAAAAAAATTACACAGAAGTGCTTATAATAGAAAAAAGGTGATTTAAGCATGTTCTCATTCAGTCTGTGCGCACGATAACTTGAGAATGCTTTGAAATATCGCTTTGAAATTTAAGGTGATAAACATTGAAGTACTTCTTCAAGTACCTCCCATATTTTTACTTCTTTTAGATTAACATTGTGTGTATAACAGGGGTGGCCAAGCTCCTTCGCGATCCGCAATTAAATACGAATTTAAAAGGTACGCAAAAAAGGTTTGTCGATTATAGACGATTACGGCACTGTTTATGTTCGTTCGCGCAGTTTTCGATGAGTCATATCATTCTTAACTTGGACGGAAATGAAATTTATTACAATGTTGGACTTAGTCTTTCATAATTGTTGTCAGTAATGTAAAATACCTTTTGAAACACATACGGAACGATAATAATAATCTAAAATATAATAGCACAAAAATGAAAAGGCAACTCGGGTACATTTATCGAGAGCCACAAATAATCCTTCAAAGAGCCGCAAGTGGCTCGCGAGCCGCAGGTTGGCCCCCCCTGGTGAATAATATCAAAGAACAATATAATTATATTATATTATATATAATAATATTTTCTTTGGTATTATACAACTCTATTTTATGGCGCTGGTAACACAGTTTCAAAGGACTATTGTATTTGAGATTATATAAGTATCGTCTTGCAGGAATAATCGTACAAAGAAAATCAAATACACCGTTGTGTTCGTCTGTCTGTTTGTCCATCTGTCTGCCTATCCGCCTATCCGAATGTCCGTCTATTCGCCTGTCCCGTTTGTCCGTGTGTCCGTCTATCCGTCAATTGCAGGGTCTACAATAAATGCGTGTAGTGCTTTATTACTCGCATATAAAGTAAATCTGAGATGAAATTTGCACCACTTTTGTATGCAATATTTACTATGCCTATTTTATTTTTTGCTACATCGCTGCTCAATATTAATTTGGATCACCCGTTTTATATTTATTATTGATACGTCATTTATACATTGTATCTTACTTTAATTCAAATTTACAAACAGATAGAACACCATTAACTAAAACTCGATTTTTTGCAAATGTGTTTATTTATTCTAATGTTAATTTAAATTAAACGATTAATAAAAAACAGGTATCACAACAGACAGATTGTTAACAATTTATTAAGATTTTCAATATTTTAAAAATCTTAAAGTGATATGCACATTAAGTAGTCTTTTAATTTGAATTCATTTACATATGTCCCTTCCTTATATTTTTGGCTTTGAACTAATTACTATATTGGCTTGTATAAAGAACGTAAGGCCACAATAGATTGAAACTTTGAAACTTACTCAAATACAATGTACTCCGAAAAATGTAAAGCCAAGTGTCCACTATAGAGTCTTTTCTGTAAAGTGTAGTGCGTAAAGTGGAGAGATTCTACCTAAGTGTTTACACTATACAGCGTCTCTACCACCCTCCCGTTTCTGTAGAGCTGTTGAAGAACAATTTTGAGTACAGCTCTACCATGTTCTTTTCAGACTGTACACTGAAGCGTAATTTTTCTATACTGTAGAGACGTATGGAAATGTTGATCGGTTTTGATATTTTATTTCGTGTTTTCTTTGATGTTGATGCCAATTAAATGGATTTTATTTTAATTTTATTAATATTATTATTATTATTTATATTATTAATATTAATATTATTTTATTTAATTTCGTTTTTTTTAATATGTCAATTCACATGAAAAAACAAGAGAAATGTATAATTGGTTGCCAATTATTGGAGGCCCTGGAAATTGTTTAACGGCTCACAACATAATATATAAGTATTCATTAAATAGAATTACAAAATAGTTGATATCTCGTACCTAGAATTTTCGCTGAA
>JANSTX010049118.1:0-11869 GCA_027564355.1 Penthetria funebris | reverse complement strand
ATATTCAAATGTTACCAATTTTCTAGCAGCAGTGCTATCCTTTTAATCAATTGCTCAAGTTCTTCTAATTGCTCTTGTGTTGAACACAGCAAATCAAGTGGAGTTGTGGTAATTGAAGTTATAGGGGACTTATCCTTAAGTGCCTTTACTTCGCGTCGTAAATATTTTGTTTCTTTCAATAAACATTTCAATAAAAAATTATTTTCAACATTTAAGTCGGTATTGATATTTAACAACTCATTTCTATATTCTTTAGATGTTGGCGTTGGTTCAAATGCTAGTTTGCTAACATTTGGTTGGATAATTGTTGATGATATATCTCTAATTGAGTATTCTGAATAGGTAACATTAATAAATGAACTGGTTTTGTGTTAAATATAATATTATGTGTTAAATATTGAATGTTTTTATGTTATTTAATTTGTTATATTAAAAACGGCTTTGTACTCACTGTTATACCAAACCTTATCCTCATCGGTCAACGATCGATCGGTGATTTGACTCTGTTGTTGATGGTGATGATGATAATGATGATGGTGAGTAGTTATTGTTTCACTGTTTGAAATTATATATTTTATATATTTTTTTCAAATTTTATTTTCACTATTGTTTCACTGTTTGAAACTGTATATTTTATTTTTTTTAAATTTATTTTTTCACTATTGTTTCACTGTTTGAAACTATATATTTTATTTTTAAGGTTTTCGATTTAAATGTTGTCTCGTCGACGGTTGAGTTTGTACCGTATGTTAATTAAATTGTTTTACCCAATGTAGGTTGTCTGTCAACTTTCTCGAATATACCGCACCGTTAACTACAGGGTGGTCCGCGACACTGTTGTTTCTGCTTGTTTAAAAGTAAATTTTTCTTCGTGAAAGGAATTTGTGTGATGGTTTTTGTTTTTATATTGTTTCCAGTTTTTAAAAATTTTATATACTAATTCTCCTCATCGACTGTCCCTAAAGTTTCCTAAATGACTCCTGAACATCTGAATATATTTCTGAGCTGGTAGTGTAAATTCCTGTCATTGAAGATGAAATAGGTTAATCGAATAAATTTTCCAGGTTACATAACATATGACAGGTTAAAATTTTGTTTTTTGATTTGCTGATTCTAACTATTTTATCTTCGAATAAACAATAATTGTTTGGAAGTACATTAGATAAACAAAATTCTGTTGTATATAGCAACAAGGGCTTTTGTTTTGTATAAATTTAATTTTTTAATCTGTTAACAATTTGTTTTTTTTTGAAAATTCACCCTTTTGACCATTTTCTTCAACTGTTGCATAAATGATTCACATTTAAATGCATATAGCTATCGAGATTACCATATTTCGATATATCCGATGATAAATGGAGTAAATTATGTGTATTGTATGTGTATGGTTAATTTTGTTGTTGCCACTGCCATAAGTGTAATGATTAATTTGTAATTTCCTTATAACTAAAACCGTTGCCACCAGTGTATTGATTACTCTGTTATTGTTTTCCTTATAAATAAAACCGCTGCCACCAGTGTATTGATTAGTGAGTTTTTGATTGAGTATTATTGCTGCCACCAGTTTATTTTTATTCTTTGGGAAATATAAATGCCCCAACATAAACTAACTATTTTTTTTAAATATTTATTTTTTATTTATTTCTAATTTTGGTAAAATATTAATTTTCCTTTCACATAAACAATCGAAAACTTAACTTTTTTGATAATTTTATTTACCTATAATAAGATCAAAAATTTAAGTCTCAACCGTGACACCGTAATTACCCGTCTGACTGATTATGATTATTTTCTTTTGGTTTAAATACCCTTTCTATGTATGTTTTTCCTATAAATTCCCAGAAAATGCATTATTTGTGGGAATTTACAGGAAATTATTTAAATAATTGTTTATTAATATTGGATTTTGATACTTCAATTGGAGGTATTTCAATAATTTCAGAAGAAAGATGATTTTTTAACTGAATCCATATTGCATTCGCCGGCATACTTCTGATTAATACAAGTGCACTACCTGTTGTTGCTAAGATAATTATTGATCGATCACCAATTAGACTGATGAAATTATCTTTTCAAATTAAATTTTCCAATTTTCAATCTCCATAATTCTTGCATTATTTACTTTGCCTTTATTAAAACAGAACCGAGAATACCCAAGGGATCGTAAATTTTTTCGATTATGGATAAAATTGATCGTTTAGTTACATTGCCATCGGTTTCTATATTTGGAACCATAAATTGAAAAACATCCAGGTTTCTATGCCAAGACATACCCAACGTCTTTATATTGGAACTTCCGTCTATATGTATAACCCGATTTAACCCGGTTGATGATTTCGCAGAGTCGTCAAATACAACACGTAGTTTGGTTGTTATACTATCTTGCTTGTATACCGTGTGATGAGGGAGGTAAAATATTTGTTTTGTTTCATCCAATCCATTTACCTCTTACATGTGACCGAGAGAAATACATTTATTCATAAAATCACAATACTACTTTTTTAAATCCAGATTTGAAATTAAACGACGTTCCAGTACTACAAGATGTTTTAAAGAGATTTTTTTTAAACAGATTTTTGACCAATTCTAGAAATTGGAGTATCAATGCGC
The DNA here is from genome assembly GCA_027564355.1 of Penthetria funebris. Taxonomy (NCBI): domain Eukaryota; kingdom Metazoa; phylum Arthropoda; class Insecta; order Diptera; family Pleciidae; genus Penthetria; species Penthetria funebris. Next base: position 9,259 of record JANSTX010049118.1, on the reverse strand, counting down.
CTGAAATCAAGTGCCAATTTTTTAAATAATGCAGTCGACAAAAAATTACATTGTACGCCAGAATCCAACAAAGCCCTACATTGAACCAAAGTATTATCACGTGTCCGAATGTTAAAAGTGACAGTTGACAAAAGGACTTGAGAACAAAACTGTGAATACATAGCGAAATTATATTCATATTCATTATAGGTATACCTATTTATACTTAATAGCATATTATTATTATTAATAGAGTATTAGGAAAAACTTCTGAAATTTTCTTCGATTTTAATTATTGAAGGATATTTAGCCCAATTTTCGTGTAAAAGGTAGTGATGGGATTTTTGTCAAATATTGCATGTATGAACATTGTGTGCATTAATCATGTTCCGTAGCAAATTGCTTACGTTGTAGAACAGAGATATTCTTAAAGGCATAACATCCCCTATATAGATGTCTGTTTCTAGATTTTGGACAAGCCGTGCCGCTAGATATTGTAGTACATATCCTTTGAGACTGTTTCCTCCCCCCTTTTTTTAATTACAATCTATCACAACGGGATATTCAGTAAGTCTAATGGCTATGTGTTGCATACATATATCTATGATAATCATTGTATATGTATACACAAATTTACATTGCAGACGAATTCATCCAGTGATGAATTATCTTTGTAAATTATACTTATAATCTATGATTAATGCTATATTAATAAGAGCTATATTTTAGATTCTAGTCAATCAATTATTGGTTAATATTGATTGAAATTGTCATTGATTACTATTATTTCATTTCTACGATATTACTGTTTTTTTTTTTTCTTTTTTTTTTAATTTATATTTATATTTATATTAAAATAATATATCTTATAAGCATACACATCCAACACAATCATAAATAGAGATATATATATATATATATAATCATAATTACAGATCTATACCCAATTATAATCATGTATATATATGAGTGTTGTCCATAAGTGTCTGTATTTTAAAACAAAGTTATATACAATATTGCTTTTAACTTCACTTCTTTTTATAATATTTATTTGTTTTTATTGCCTATTTGGTAAATCCAGAATGTTGTGTCTTTTCAGTCGATTGATTGGTGTTGTAGTTAATAACATTTTGGTCAACCTATTTGGGTGTTGACAAAGCCGCAATTGGTAGTTGCTGCCATAATTTCTTATTTCTTCACGAACCGATGTCATTCTTAAATACCTTTGTATGACCTCATTAGTGACGAACCTTGGTGCACCGGCCACCATTCTTAATATTTTTGATTGAAATCTTTGGATTATGTCCACGGTGTAGTTACTTGCCATTCCCCATAATTGTATATCATAAGTCCATATTAGTTTTAATATGGCCTTATACAATACCAATTTGTTTTCCTTCGATAGAGATGACCTATGTCCAATCAACCAATACGTCTTGCTGATCTTTATGCCAAGCTGTTTTCTTTTGGTCGCAATGTGTTCTTTCCATGTTAGTCTTCTTTCTAAGTGCATTCCTAGATATTTGATTGGCACCTTTTGTGGTACTGGCTGATTATTAAATACAACTGGTGGGTATGTTTCTTTATTCACCCTAAACGTTATGTGGTTCGATTTGGTGTTATTTACTTTGATTCGCCATTCCTGCACCATTTTTGTACATCATTTAAATTTTCTTGTAGGTTATTCGACGCATACTTCGGATCATTTTGTGAAGCAAGAATGGCCGTATTGTCTGCATACGTAGCTATCGTTGTTTTATGTGTTGTTGGTATGTCCGCTGTGTATAGTAGGTACAATATTGGACCCAATACACTGCCCTGTGGTACTCCTGAATTGATATCATGTATTGTTGTTATGCTCCGCGATGTTTTGGGCGATAATATCTTTCTTCCAGGTATGATTTCAATAGCTGGTAGAAGTGATGTGGTAGCCGCTGTTTTAGTTTATATAATAATCTCTGATGCCATACTTTATCAAAGGCCTGCAAAGCAGTATCAGTTTCGTACCAGATCATTCCTTATTACATCCACTATTCTATGAACTTGTTCTATCGTGGCATGTTCGTTTTTAAAACCAATTAATTGTTTTTTTTTTTTCAATATTGGCTTTATTCTTAATGGCTTTCATGATTGCATTACTGATATAAGTTATTAGTCTGTAAGCAGTTCCTGGTAGTTCTTTCAGTATACGACCATTGATTAAATCATATCCCGGTGCCTTTTTTTGGGTCCAAGTGTGATTTGATTCCACCTTTTATATTTCTATTTTAAATTTTCTGATCGGAAGATCCATTTGAAACGGGGCATTGAGAAAATCTGCAATTTCTACGTGCAAATCATCTAGCGATGGTATTTTCGCCGGACCTCTGATTTTTCTTCATCACTTCTGGCCTACTGACGATTTTAGCCTTATTGTAGCCTTCCATAATGAGTATTCCGTTGCCTATGCTGGTGTCAAGTTTTTCAGGTAATCTTGGATTGCTTGATTTTTGATCTTGTTAAGCAGATCTCTTAGATGTTTTGTTGCTCGATTTACCTTTTTTTTTGTCACTAGGATGTCTCGGTTGTTGCCATATTCTTCGCAGTTTTCTTTTCTCCTCTATCTTTCTTTTTATGAAAATTGGACAATCAATTTCCGCCTTTTTAACATTCATGGGCGTTGCATCCCAGGCTGCTTCCTGTATGTGTTGCGTTAAGTGGTGTACCGCATCGTTTATTTTGTCATTCGTTTTTAGTGGAATGTTAACATTAATACTATTTTTCAACCTGTTTTTGAAGCATATCCAATCAGTTTTTTTGTTGCATATGTAGTGATGGCGCGTCATAAAATCGGACGAAGTAATAAAATATCTTCAATATTTATTAACACTTAATTTATATTTAATAGTACATTAATTGAACAAAACTTTGTTAACTTAATTATATATATTTTAATTAACTTTTAATAAAATACCCGCACATAAATTAATAAGCGACTGTAAACATTAAGCGTAACGCGTAACATAAGGACTACTTCATCTGATTGCAATTTCTAACCGCCAAATGGTCAAATACCAACACACCCATATATACACAATATGCATGAGCGTTATGTAGCATGTTACGTATAATACCAGGCCAGGGTGATACTCTAGGCCAGGGCGACATGGTTAAGAGGGCCTTGCTGCTACAGTTCGGCCGTCCTGACAATAATCGGTCCCCGATTATTCAAACTAAATAATTTCTTAATCAAGATTCAACTGATAATACTGTAAATCATCAAATCATTATTTCAAATAAAAAAAAATTAAAATGTTTTTAATAATGTTAATAATTCATAAAATTACATGTAAACGTTTTCTTTTAGTTATTTTTTTTTTTAATATGTTAATTATATTTATATTAATACCGTTAAGCATAATCTTAATAATAATAAGCATAATCAAAATCATAACAAACATAACACAGTCATAATAAACATAATCATAATTACAACATCATAAAGCGAACCCCAATCAAAAGTAATTTTTTTTTTATACTTGAAATTTACTTTAACAAGTGATCATAGACTAAAATGATAAATCAAGCTTAATAAGATTTATTTCTTTCCATTTCTTAAATCAAAATTTCTAGGTTGTTGATATGGCATACTATTACAAGCCTCTAATATACCCTTGTATGGTATTTACGTAACCTGGAATTCACCGATGTCGCCTACTAAATAACAATTATTCGATAGCACTTTTAGGATTTTATAAGGACCCTTCCGTTTGGGCAATAATTTCCTCATAACGCCCGGCGAAGTTACCACATTCTTAATCATAACATAATCATTAATTGCGTAAGTTTTCGGTTCTTTTCGTTTTTTATCATAATGTCTCATGTTATAAATTTGAGCCCGTTTAATGTTCTTAACCGCATTTTCTCTAATAGAACCCAAATCTCTTTCATAAGTGTTGAATTCCTCTAAAGTTTCGCGTAATTTATCATTAAAACACCACGTTGATTTACACCGAATAATAATGTGCTTGGCGTCATTTGAATTGATCTATTAAAGTTGTTATTTATAACAACTTCGGCTTTACTTAAATTTTTATAGCAAAAGTTTCCAGTTTGATTATTTGTATATTTTGCCAAAATCGGCGTTAAAAATCTATTCATACGTTCAACTTGACCGTTTGCCTGAGGATAACCGGGTGCAATTTTAATATGCCTTATATCATTTTCTATCATCTTTAAATTCGGTTGACGTAAATCTTTAAATTAGGATGACGTAAAACAACTTCCTCTATCAGAAATTATACGCTTAGGACGACTAAACGTATCGAAATAATTGCGTAAACATAATACAACTTCGGAGGTTTTTGTTGTCTTTACTGCATATAACTTAACAAATTTGGTAAAAGCATCTGTAACTAATAATACATGTTTTTTGGTACATTTGATTATCAAAAGGTCCCAAATGCTCAATGTGTACCGTATCAAATGGCACATTAGATTTTGGAATAGGATTCATAAATCCTTCAGTGTTTCACTGAGGTGGGGAGAATATAATGCATTTCAAATAATTCATAATATAAGTCTTAATTTTTTCCCTTAGGTTAGGAAACCAATAAGTTCTGTATATAAATTCATAAACTTTATCCACTCCGACATGGCCAAAGTCATCATGGTAAAACCTAAGAATATGATATTCTAATTCATAAGGTACATAAAATAATAATTTACCATCTTGGGTCTCTCTATAAATAAGCCCGTTACGCATATCATAAAATTTATCTTCATTTCCCTCTAATTTATTTCTTAACTTTTGAATTTCTGGACATCTAGTTTGAGCAATCGATAAGGACTGTTCAAATGTATTTCCTTCTAAGACTAAAATATTTGTTGACCCACTTTAGGCGTCAACATGCGATATTCTAACAGCAGCTCTGTGTTCTACCACATAATCATAATTTTGTATTTCCAGTTCCCAAAATTCTTGGACTGATATCTTTTTCATTTAGGGTCATAACTAATGAATTGCAGTCAGTAATTTTCTTAAATTTAATGCCCTGCAAATAAACTCTAAAACGTTGTAATGCATAAATAATAGACAAAGTTTCCAGTTCAAATGAATGATATCGGCTGTCGACATCTGTGGTTCATTTCGAAAAATAAAATATTGGATGGAATTTACCATCAGATTTTCTTTGCATAAGAATAGAGCCATAACCTAAAGAACTTGTATCACAATGAAGCTCTGACTCATCATTTGGATTATAAATTCACAAAATAGGTGATGAGATCAAATAATTTTTTAATGTTTCATAAGACATAAGCTGGGGTTTATCGAAATTAAATTTGATATGGTTAAGAGGACCTCGCTGCTACACATAGTGTTGCATTTCTTGATCTTAATATGACTTTCGTGCCGATTGTGATAATAATAGTGATCCGATGATAAATCTGTGGGTTATTATTTTACCACTATTTAAACGTTGCACGAAATATATATTCACTTTTATTGATTTTACTAATATAAATATATTTATAGTTTGGTACAACCTTACTTGTTGCTTTCTCTGCCGCTATGAAACGATGTGCAAGATTTTTGTAGAATTCGTCGAACTGTTGTTTCTTAATTATATGTTTTGGTGGGCAGTATACTGCAGACATCACTATTGGACCTCGCCAATCTTCAACCAATAAGAAGTCCCTGTTGTGTTTTTCGATTTCATGGTGTTTTAGAGCCGATCTTATTATAATAGCAATTCCACCATGAGCTGTACCATCCGGATGTTTGGTGTCATAGATATTATAATTTGGTATTCTTCGAAAACTTTTATTTGTATAATGTGTTTCTAATATTAACATGATGTCTAAATTTTTATTTTGTATAATAAATAGTTTTACCTCTTGTCCATGTTGGGTCAAGCCATTGGCGTTCCAGACTGCTATTTTAAGTGTCTGAGACATTATATTAGTTTTGTCATAACTTGAGTGAGGAGGGTCATCATATTATTTAAGCTGCCCATCATCTGTTCCATCATAGCTTCTAATCTGTTTAATCTGATGTTAGCATTATTATTATTTTTGTCACTGTTATTATTAACACTATCACTTTTATTATCACTGTTTATGGCTTTATCATAATTATTTCCACTATTTATATTAATTTACGAAAAACATTTTCACTATTGCTATTATTGTTATTAAAGTTGCCAACGTTAACATTAGCACCTGTTTTATTAGCTTTTTGACGTTGGTTACCCAGTGTTACCTGGGCGTATGATAAACCAGATTGTTTCAATGCTGATTTTGTTGTAGCACGTTGCGTGTTATCCTGTGCTGCATTTGTTGTAGCAGTCATAATTGTTTGTATATAGTTTGTTTTTGGTCGTAATGCCGAAAATTTTTTGGAATTCTGTCTTTCGTCTTTTTAATTCTTTCACAATCTCATTGAAATACCCACTTGTTTGTAATTGAATCTTTATTTGATTTCTGTTAATTACCTTTATCTCAAATTTATTTCCAGTATTGGCTTTTAACATGTTGATTAGTGCTGTGATTTTATCCACTCCAATTTCGATATTGGTGGAATTTTTTGTTTATCATCTGGTTCTTTCTTATTTTGTGTATCATTATCATCCGGTAATTCGCTAAATCTATTTTTAGTTGATATTTCTGGATCAGCTGTTAATCAGCTTGATATTTTTTTTACGATTTGCTTGCTGTAATGGACTCTCGTTTTATCGTTTTGAGTTAGTTACTTCAGTAAAATTATCATTATTAACATTTACTTTATTGCTATCATTGACTTGTTTTTGGGCATCTTAAGTGCGGTTGATGCTTTAGGTGGTTCTGGGTATGTCTCTCCGTCACTGGAGATATAACTTTCATTACTTTCATCTGATGGTATTATCGCGAATACATGATTTGTATTGGGCATTGTATGTATTGATAATGAACGTGATTGTATTCACAGTACCTAAAAGCTAAAACGATGTTAATACTACAACAATAGTTTAAATAAATTAGGAATGTATAGAAATAAAAATCCGTTTGTTATTTCCACTTAATAATGTTTATTGTTTATTGTTATTGGTTTTAATTTTATATGCACTATGTATTTATATATTTAATATTACTTACAGTATTTTGCTTATTATATACACGAATTCAATTGTATTATAATATTGTCACCTTATATAACTAATAAACTATGCTATTACTACTATCTACAACTTGAGAAGGTACTATAATTATCATACGCTAAACACCACACTGCCACTAACCACTATACTTAGTTATATAAGATATATAAATATTCTTCTACTTACCAACTGACACGTGTCTTTATAGTTTTCTATGCAAACTTTATACAATTAACTAAACAATATATTTATATTTTTTCACTTCACCGTACACAATAGAATATACCAATAATAAAACGTATTTAGATTTAATCTATGAGCAAAAAAAAATAAAACACGTCCGTTCTCTGCGAATGTTAAATGCTCCTTGAGACTTTGAGTGATTTTTATTAATAGTAGGCTTTAGCTCTGGTGACGACACTGTAAAATGTTTATTCAAAGATTCAGAGGCCCTGTAGCGTTTGTTGAAAAAAGTTGTCAAATCCTCGAAGTTAAAGATACTTTCTTCTACATAGTTAGCGCAGTGTGTTTCCGATATCTTCCAAGGGTTTGTGAATCTAATTTAGATGTAACTAAATAAATAAGCAGAATATCGCAGTGTTCCGTTGGCTGATTTATTGCCTTTAATGAACGCAGGTGACGTTGTACATCGTCTACTAATTTTCGTAATATATTCGGGCTTGCACGTTGTACAGTACTTAGAATAAAAAGATCATGTAGTTGACTACGAATTATATAATGTTTATTATGATAGCGATCCATAAGAAGTCGCCACGCTATGATATAATTTTTAGTAATAATTTCAATGGAATCAATTTAATTTGAATCTTCGCCAACCAAGGCGGTTTCCAAATATTGAAATTTTTGATTTATTGATAATGTTGAGGCTATTCCTTGTCGTAACTGACATGGAACATTGGTTATTCTCCGGAAGACCCAAACAAAATTTAAAGATATTAATTTTCATTTAAATATATTTATATTATATATAATAATATATATTATGATTCAATCCTTTTCTCTCATAAAAAAAAAATTGAACCATTTTTTTACGCGCGACAAATGGCATATGTTAAAATTATCTTCATACAAATTTATGTTAAAATAAACATTTTAAATAATTCTCCCTAATTATTTATTGTTTATTTTTTCAATGTTACCATTGTCTCAAATTTATTAGAGATAACTTTATTTAATATTGAATTTTGTGAATGGTCGGGAAATGATCAAATCATCTTAATTTATCATTTGGGCATTTCCAAATTTTACTATTATATTTATCATCCAATTAAACTCAAGGATAAAAAAATATAACAATTTGTGACAGGGTCTAATAAAACAGGGTGATAATGTCTTATCTTTTTATATAGTTTTAAAGTCATGTTTACCGTTTTTTTTAGATTTATGTGTGACGTCATTCACGTCACAACAATAATTTAGGATTACAATGAATAAGAGACGAAAAACAATCATGAAATTTCTCGATTCTTAGTTTAAGATTAGGAATGTTTTCAACTGATTGATTTTCATCATCATTGACTTAATTCCAGAATCTTGTCACTTGACCTTTGATTTGACCTCGCTTTTGAATTAGCTTAGACAATTTTATTGAAAACTTTCGCGAATTAATATATATCTCTATATTATACAATTTAAATAATATTCATCAGTATGCATACTAATTGAATATTATTCAAAATATGGAAATTAAATATTAAATAATATGAATAAGGATAATGATAAATATTTAATAAGGATTAATATAACTTTTTTCTTGTATATCAGAACTGTATCCGGCTCGAAGGACCAAATATTATGCATCAAAATGATAAATGAAAAAATCTATATGATATTAGAATTATCATATATTCTTCTTCTTATAGTCTTTACTTTACTAGTTCCAATAGTGAACTAATAGAAAAATATAATAATCGTTTACAATTAGTACATCAAAATAACAATGATAGTGAGTAGATAACAATACACTATTGGCCATTTGTGTCTCGGCTAAATGTGGTTTGAATCTTTGCTAAGTAGCGTTACATGTACTAAATTGAACGAACCATCTGTACTAAATTGAACGAAACAATATGTGTGTGTATTTGCTAAGAATGTAAATGTATTAACAGGTGCGTGTCCTAAATTCGCAATTAGTATATGTTTAT
>JANSTX010049107.1:0-11870 GCA_027564355.1 Penthetria funebris | reverse complement strand
CCACAGCTCGTCAGAAATTAGACAAATGTTTGAAGAAGATAATTTAGTTGGTGGTATTGAAGAAGATAATTTAGTTGTAGCAAATCAGATGTTAATCAACGTGTCGCAAAACAGAGAGAAGGAAAGAAAAGAATCTGTAGTCAAGTAGTAGAAGTACATTAAATTAAAATTTACGATCATACTTGCAAAGACCTAAACTCGAACAATTATCTGTAACTGATCATATTTTATTTTATGAGCATAATATCTTTTAATTTTTTATTTTTTATTTTTATTTTCATTCTTTATTTTCCAACAATTTTAATTTTTTTTTGTTTTTTTTTTTTTTGTTCAAACGTGAGTAGAATATTAAACCGGAAAATAAATCTTTTAAAAATAAACAAAATCTTATGTTACTTCGATTTGCCATGAATAACAATTGAAGCGTTTGTTCTATACGATTTAATTTAAGATTCGTGTGAAATAATATATTTTATAATTTATACATAATTTTTTTTATAACTGTATAATAAATAGTTCCTATATGGTAATATAAGTATAATAAATAATTTATAAGACAAAATAAATAATGTGAATAAATTGAAATGCAAAACAATGAAACTTCGATAGACGATTGGCGAGATAGTTGAAAGAATACTGTTTATAACCACCGAAAATATGAACAATTTAAAATCAGCTAAAGGTCTGAAGGCGCTCAATTTATAAACTTGAAGTTTCCAAAAAAAAATGAAACTACACAAATAATTTAAAATACCTATGTGGAAGATTCAGTGACACATTAATATTTTAACCTCAATTATAATATATTGGGGTACAATTCTTAAAAAAAAAAAAAAACTTTTGAACATGACAAAAACAGCAAAAGACTTTGCTACAGATAATTAACATAATCATTAATAATATACGCCTTCTCTTGATCAGAATATGGAACTCCGCATGTTTACCGATGTGAGAAACAAAAAAAAAAAAAACGATTTTATCAAGATGTTGATGATGAATAAATACAACTATCCGATTAAGTTAATTTGATCTTCAAGAATTATATTTTTGTTCAACTTGTACGATTTTGAACTCTGATACATAAACAATGAGTATAATGTTGACGTAACTTTATAATATAATATTTTGCAAATTCAGTGTTATATTTGAGGAATAAAATTCAAATCCATATGTGTAATAATTTTATATTCGATTCACGTGATCAATAATTTATTTTGACGCCAATTATGATCTATCAACTGGTAATGCTATCAGTCGAACTTCAATAAAAATGTTTTTATAATTACCACTGTTGGACATAATTTTTGTTTTAAGCATATTCATATTTAAATCAATTTTTTGTGATTATTTATTTTTTATTTTCATCGCATATTTTATTTTATTAATTTTCCATCGCAATTGTCTCATTTGATGTTATTGTAATAAGAAAGATTATATCAGCAAATCTTAGCTTTTGTCATTGAGATTCAATCATTTTCCAGTTTAATTGTAGTTCTTGAATATTTGCTAAATAGATGGGATGATGTGATTCGAATATGTGGCTAGTACTTTTCAATTGCAGTTACATTTTACCAATAAATTACGTTGCTGTGAATTTATACACAACTATATCGAATTATTTCAATCTATGACCGATCGATCGTAAGTTTTACTGTATTAAGCTACTGCAGTATTTTTTTTTTTATTAACATTTGATATTGATGTATGAAATGGATCCTGAGAATAAGTTTTTAACTACTTTATCTGAATAGATTAAAATCTTTTTTAAAATAATTGTGAGCAACTCAATACTTAGATTTTTATCGATGATAATGTTAATTTTGTTTTAAATTCAATTAATCAAATAAATAAACGAATAATTGCCTTTTGATACATTTAAAATAATTTCAGTGACACTGATAAATAGTATTATTGCCAATTATTTGAGAATGAAACATGTATCAGTTTTTATATAATTATAAGATCGAAATTACAAAAATGTAATACCATTCTTTTTATTACACAATATGGTATAATATTCCCAAGATAAATTCCCACTTCATCATCATTTGCTTGTACACTTTGATGCAAATATTGATAATATTATATGTATATAAATTATGATCTTATGGAGTATAATTATATACATTTTAAGTCAATTTTACTTCTATAGATGATCATATAAAAATCGATTTTTTTTTTATAGGTTTAAGTAATACTCGTACTTTTATGATTTTATATTTTATTTTCAAGCCAAAAAAAAAAAAAAAAAAAAATTGACTTTATTGGAATTTTTATCTGAAAGAGTAAAAGAAGAATAAGTTGAAAAAGTTGGAAGTTAAACTGGTTTTTTGTCCGGGACAAGAAGAAGAACATAAGGTATTAAATGCCAGCCACGTAAGAAAATTTATTTCAAGTTCTTCAACTACCGGTTTGTTCATTGTTCGGTAGCTGCATTTTATGCAATAAAAGGCAAAGTATTTAACAATGTAAAAAGTTCTTCCAATTTATTCGATTTATCGATAAAATGCACAAAGAATTTTTTTTTTTTTTTAAAAAAACCTTTTTTTTAATATTTTTTTTTTCAGTTATACGTGTATGTAACGAGACTATGCTTTCATAAATTCAATATTTGCTTTCTATAAATTATACTGATTTCATATATAACGACAACAAGAAAGTCAATAATTGCTTAAAATTCAATACTTTTAAAACTTTTACCAATGAATATTTTAAATAATAAATATTTAATTTTACACATTAAGATGAACATATCAATTTTAAGTATAGGTTTGCACCATATTGTAATTTATTCAGAAAATGTGTGGGTTGTTGCATTTTATTTGCTCATGAGAACAATATCTTTTATAGACAAAAAAATTTTTGTATCGTAAAGTTATGCAATAAAATGTAAAATAATTTTTGCATGATAATCGCAAAATATGCACTGTTTCATATGATAGCTCTGGAAAAATACCATAGAACACAAAAATTGTGTTTTTTTATATCGCAAAAGATATTATAGTTTTTTTTGGAATAAAATTTTCAACGAATTTATATATACCTAAAGCATTTATTATTTATTCTATTGTAATGATTATGTTATTAGAAAAATTTCAGTTCTGAACATATTGAAATTGTAAAGGAGGATGGATATGTAAAATTCAGTAATTAAATATGATTCTAATATTTGAACTATTAGGCCTTAAAGATACCATATTCACAATTTTATCGTTTGATATATCCTACATTTTAAGTGATTTCTCATTACGTCCTCGTAAATATGGATAAATATTATTTAACCACATATTATGAAACATATTATAACAATCTGGATATAGTAATGAATTTTATATGATATATCATTATGATCTCACGTTTTAATTTTAAATTACATGATTGTTTGCATTAAATTAATAGGTTAGTATCACATTTTTTTTTTTTTATAAAATAAGATATTCAATTATATTATAAATAAATCAAAACATGATGCCTTTTAAATCATAAAATGTAATACAGTGAATGTTTACTATTAATTTCTTAAGAACATATTCTAAGTACGTGAACCTTGAAATTAAAGAAACATAAAGTACAAATATAAATCGTGATTTTTAAAAATATATTTTATTTTATCTCTTTACATATTTTAAAGAAAAATTAATATGTTAAAATATGCTATAAAAGCAATATATTTAATTATTTTTTTTTTCTTATTGAATTTATTCTTGTAAAATGTTATATAGTTGAAGTTAATTAGCCAATTGTATAATAAAATATATAATTATGTCATACAATTCAAGGAATTTTAATAAAACTCCTTTTTTAAAAAAAAAAAAAAAAAACTAAAAACCGTATATAATTGCAACTAAAATTACTATAGTATTGTCATATGTCTTCATACCATCATAATTAATAATCATGAATACCAATATTTATCTTCTCTACTGAAATGAATCATAGATTCAGTTAGTATCTGATAATCTGACGTATGTCTAACGATTTGAAACATATTTTTATTATGATACATCATCCTATTATATAATATAGGACGATGTATCATTGGTCTAGGTAAAGTCATAGTATAGCATTTCCTATTAAATGCCATAAAAATAAACTACAAAAAATATGTAACTCAAGGAGATTCTACAAGGATCAAGTTTTCAAAAAAGGTTGACCATTTCATAGAAAATATTTTTGTTTTTTTATTTTTTTTTCTTTGAATATATTTATATATTTATGAAAAAAAAAAAATATTTTTCTTAAAAATTTGACTTTATGACATATTTTGCTTTGCAAGAATATACAAAAATATTTATGTTTCCTTTCAATACAGAGCCAATTATAAAAGCATTTCAAATTTTGTATATTTAATTATGTACTCGTGTGCCTAAAAAAATTTACATTTGAATTAAAGCAAACTTTCACTATATAGTTATAAATGAGTGGCATATACATTTTATTTTTATATCGAACAGCATATCTTTATCATTATGAATAGAAATTTTTATTCAAATAAACAATCCATCTGGGTTAGAATTAACCAGTCTGATGAGTTAAATTCCTGATCAAATGCTTACTGTACATCTACGAGGTGGTTTAATAGATAGTTTACACGCATATTTGAGAACTAACATCAATTACATCGTCCTAATATTGGGCTATATTATGTTCGATAATACCTCCTTATCAGTAAAATTAACCCCTTGCTATGCCGACACTTCATTGAGGTACCAAAACAAGAAAATAGATTTTCTCCATTTTTATTGTAGACCCAGTCTTTTCTTAGTATTCTCGATGCGGACATAATTACCTTCATCGTTAGCTTCATTTTTCTGCAAGTGTATTGCATTAATTTAAATTTGCACAAGATGCCATAATGATAATAGATTTAGTTTTCTGGTGAGATTTTCCAATTCGTAATCAATAATGATCATTAGGGGTTTGGCATAAATTTCTATCCTTTAAAAATTGATATTTATCATTTGTTATTTGTAATTAAAAATTTCAAAAATTAGTCTTAGTTTCTCTTTTATTTCAACTTATAATGTAAACATATTTGTATCACCACCGCAATGGTTTATCAATTTGACTGAATTTTTGTTAGATATCTGATCTGTGTCCAACGGTTTGCCGATTAATAAAGTGATCGACTGCTCGTGATGTCAATACCAAATTTTCTCAATTTCTGACTTGTGATTGAGACTAAAGTCGATCGTAACTGTCGTGTTTGTCGACAAAATAAAAAAAAAAATTTTCAACAACTATAACTATAGGTATAGCTAGAATTTATGTACAAGTTTCATTTCGTTTGTTAAACCGACCAACTATAATTGATGCTATATTCATTTATATCGTATAGTACTGCCCTAAATATATACAATAAACACAACGGAAATTGAAATAATGAAATGTTACGTGATCACACAAAAAAAAAACTATAAAATGGACATCATTCAGAATAATAGTCAATAGTGACAGGATTGATTTAGGAGTTTATTGTCAGAGATGTTCGATATGCCTTAATAAGTGTAGGCGTATAAAAATTTCTAACGTGAATCATCTAGCTACTGTTCTTACCCTTTTTAACTTTATTCCAAGTTTTATCCGCAACAATATAGAGGCATCCCCAAGGTCTGAAACTATCGAAAAAATGTTTAGAATTCAGAAAATTGATGGTTGAAGGTACAATTATTTTACACTATGTGCTACATTCACCGGCCACAGTCCATGGATGTATGTAATTTGTAAATTCATAGTCACCTAGTTTAATATGTGCAATAATATAAAAGTAGTAGTATTATATGTAACCTTCTGATGTTTTAAATAATTATTATTTGCCGTAATTTTACAATATATACGATAGATAATAAATCAAATATAACATACAATACTAAGAACATTTAAACATTACATAAAATTTGCAATGCCTGTAGGTCATCGAACGCTTATAACCTCTTTATATGAAATATGTACCTGAATTTTTTTGCTTAATACACATCTTTGCATCATTTTGATGCTTGCAACATAAATATTATATTAAGACGTGCATTATTTTTTTTTTTTGCAGTATTTGGGCCAGAGATTAAAGTTAAAATAATTAAAGTTGCATGCAAGTAATGTGATTGTTACCGTAATTATTATATTGAACTTTTGTTTTACCGAAATGCATAAGATGGTAACAAGAACATAATGGATAATATGTACTTACTATTCTTTGCCGATGACATGTGGACTGTCATCAACGTTAATCAGCCCCGTTTTTACCTTTACGCGATGTCACCGGTAATTCAATAACGATGTTTGTCAGTAGTGGCATTTTCGAGACTACAAACAATGTTGTGTAGCGTATCTTTGGTTTTCAAATACCAATTAAATCAAAAATTGCATTCAATTGAAACTCTATAATCTGTTTATTGGGTATTAAATAGAGGTATATTATACAAAATAGTGCTGTAATGCATTATTTTTATAATGAATAACTCAAGCATATCGTAACCTTCTATTTGGATCTGACTTGCATATAAACTTATGTCATTGGTGTCTATCGGTTCTCCATTGCAAGATTAAATATACAATTTTAAAGTACAAAAAATTTACTTCTGATTTCATTATAATCATCTTTCAAAATCAATGTTCACATTTTTTTTTTTGTTTTTGCATTTTTCATTTATCGCTGACGACAAATTTTGATTTTATCATGTCAATATTAATACAAATTCTAAGTACATAAAATTTATTATCAAAATAATTTACATTACAATATAAAAAAAAAAACTACTGTGAAAAATACTTTATATAATACAAATTTGCTTTAATTGCTTCTAAAACTATATTTTAATCCTAAATCGATTAATATTTTTACATAAATAAGCACTTGCCTGTAGTGCTTCAATGTGTCTATTTTACTCATATTTTTCAATATTGATTTTTTCGTTCGACTGCATCAATTTAACCACTTCATCATTAATTTCATTGTCATTAGCAACACTGGTATTACCAATATCAACAGTATCAAATGCTTCATCATTTGCATCACTTTTATCTTCAATTTGTCTAAGTTCATTTGCCAAATCAATTAGCATATCTCTAAATAAATATGGTTCCATATTTTTGGCTAAATAATATAGGAATAACCAATCAGAAAATGAGGCATGTTGTGTTACAGTTAACATATCCCAAGGATTCATTCGTCCGGGACATGCCATTGAGAAAACAATGCCATTAAATTTATTCGACCTATATAAATTAGAATTAAAATGAGAGCATAAATTCTTTCGATGTCTGATGAATATGCAATTTTATGTTTATACAATGTTTCGAAGTAACTAATTATTTATTTATTTAACAACTGATAAAATATATTTTAATTTATTCATCTCTAATACGCTTAGAGTTCAAACATTTTCAATGTTCAACTTAGCGAGCAGTGAAATAGTTATAAAGAAATGCTTTCCAAGCATCGCCACCATACATACATTATTTTATATTTGACCCAGCTAGCACAGGTTGATTAATTTACGATTTTTTTTTTAAATTTTTAGTAAAATTTACTTGAGGGTGCAAAATTTACGTGATATTATATATTTAGGTTAATTATTAAAGGTTTTAATTCGGTTTTTAATTATTTTTACTGTACGTCGTTAGTATTACTTAGGTAAATTTTGTGGTAAAATTTTTGTATATTACTACAAATTTTAGTTCTGAGGTAATAAATAATATAACATGAAAGTCAATATTAGGTTTTCTTTCAAGTTGTAAATTACCTATAAATTTACATTAAACTTACTAAGCTGATATACATTAACTAACTTAGTAAACATTTAGTAAGTTTCGAGGTTATAATTTACAAAATTGTTAACTAATTAAATAATTACTATTAGTTAATTTATTTAATAAGTAAATTTATGGTTAATTTTTAGTATAATTTACCTATTTTATAATACTTGAATTGAGCCTGTAAATTTATTGTAAAATTAACAGTTTAATTTACTTTGTTGGTAAAGTAGTTTATTAGAATATTATTCTGGAAGGTTGGTCACGAATGGAGTGACTGACTATCATCGGGGTTACTCAATCAATCTTTACTTTCATGCGGTGTCACCGATAAATCGATCACGGTATTGCACTACTACATGAAGACGATTTGCAATATTTATTATTTGTATTTAAAGAAAATGCTGAAAGCTTAAACATGTTGGTATCTACCATGAAAACAAAATCGAATGTAATAGCTGAAGAAGCAATAAGATGCAAAATAGTTGTAGATGACATACCAAACTAAGCAAGTCCTGAGCATTCGTTACTTACTTCGTTCATGTTGCTATAAAGTTATTTACGAATTTATAAAACATTCGTAAGACCCATTTTAACATTTGTAGCGGAAACCCGCAGTGATATGTACAGAACTAAACAACTTATGAGGACAACAGAAATGAAGATTTTACGTACACTCACCGGTCATCCACTCAGAGATAGAATCAGAAGTGATGAAGTGAGATAAATGTCAAATTCGACATAGTAAGATGGACATGAACCAGAAGGCTTTTTTTGGAGAGACCATGTTGAAAAAATGTCAGATGATAGAATAGTAAATATTGTAATGAAACAACAATCAAGTGGAACTCGGCCTATAGGAAGGCCTCCGAAGAGATGACGAGAAATTTGGACATCGTTAGAAAAACACGAAACACGAAAGAAGAGGAAGAAGAAGAAGAAGGATTGCTAAGTTTACTGAAGTTAATATTTTTGGTGAATTTACTTAACAACTAAACTCTTCAGGCATCCATACATTGAATATCAAAAAATACTTGATTTTTTGATTATGGAAATGAAAACAAATAATAGAATAAAATGTTATTAAAAATAAAACAATTTCTGGGGTCATTAATGTTTTTCGAAATAACAAGTTTATTACTGCACTTCCATTTTAAAATTTTGTGCAACAATGACCGGTAAAAGGAACATTAAATGAATACATCTATTAATAATAAGACAATTTACTTGCTAGAGTAATTTTATTAGTTTTATAATTATAAATATATATAAGTTCAAGTAATTCATAAAATAAAAACATGTTAACATATATTGACTTTGATTAACCAGAAGCAGGTAAGTATCATCATTAGATAGGTTAGATTTCAACAATATAAGTTAATTTCACAAGAGATTTTACTAACAGGTAAAATTTACTTCAAATTACTTTAGTTTAATCGGAAATTAATGATTAATTTTCCTTCAATTTGTTTGCTTTACGTTAATTTTATGCCAATTTTACGTAACAAATTCGTCTGACCTAAATGTACGTAAATTAAACATGTCTATGCTAGCTGGGCAATTTGGCAATAATCGAGTCACAAATAAAACAGATCAACCAAAGAAATAAAAAAAAACGCGTTTGCATATCAGAAATCTAGCTTGTATCTTAATGAAACTGTACAGCTATGGTAACCGCAATGCTTGACTTCTTAAAGTTTCTATCTTCTTATCGTAATTAAATGTAATAGCAATGAAAGATTCAAATTGTTACGTGGAATAATATAGTATAATATTTTTGCGGTGACTGAGTTGTGACGTGTTGAATTGATACACTCTTATACATCTTGTTCAAACGACATTAAAATAAAACTTATTCTATCTGCTTTACTTTATGAAATTTAACCCAAAGAGATTCATGTCACAGTAGAACAATTACTGACTTGTATTTTATTGATATAAATATGATCTAACACACAAAATCCGATCACATTTATTTAAATTGAATATTTACATATAAACCCTGTATTTAGTTTCGATCGCACATCAGAAATTGATATGTATTGAGTTATCGGTATAACACATCACTTGGATACGGGTAATTTCGTTTTCATCACACATTCAAGATCACATTCACATTCATATGATCTAAATTTTCATTTCAACTATATAATATGTTTACATATAATTTATTAATAATGAGTTTGATAAGTTAAGTAAATTAATAGTGAAAATATTAAAATATTTATTTTAATTTAATCCACTTACCTTGAATGTAAAATCATTGTAAGGATCCTCCATGTTATGGAAAGCAATCCAATAAATAACATTATAACATACCAAAACCAAAGTACAACAAAAATTTTCTCATTTATAACATTTAATGCCATAACACATAGAGCGTCCAATTTTTGTATTGTTCCGGACGGACCATATTTAAAGAAATGACATTTTGTTACCTTTGGAAAAACAATATCTAATACATCCATCATACCAGTAAAATCATCTTTAATAAAATTTACACCTAAACTATAAAACTGTCCACCCAAAAATTTATTTGTAGCATTAATAATTATGAGCAAGATGATCACATTCAGGAATTCACAAAAGATTAATCTGTTTGCCCAAAATCGGTTGACTCTAATATGTTGAAAAAATGTTGTCTTAATAATTCTAATTCTGCCATCTAATGTATCTCTAGATGGTACTGTATAATTATTATTTATACGTAAATCTTCATTTTTCTTCATATATTTGGAAATGCTAATCATCTGCAAACCATCAACTAATTTCTTTATTTTACCACCTGAAATTTGTATAAATCGCATTTAATTTGTTTGATTAATTCAATTCGTTTTTGTTTAAATTTTTTTTATTTGTCAAATCGCTTATTATTAGTTCTTTGACCTACTCTCTCTACTCATATAAATTGTCGAAATTTTCAATGAAAATCAATTAACTATTAAAATATTTGCATTTTTCTTATTTTCTTTAGTCCATTTTTTTTTTTTTTCACAATTATTTATCAAGTGGATTTTAGAGTTAACCTTGATGATGGAATTCATTGAATATTCACCAATTTGTATAACACACGCAACCTTTTGCGAACATTAATTTTTTGCATTTAAATTTGTTAAACAGAAATAGGTTCTTTTGTGTATTTTAGGACACCTTAAAACAAATTCCTCAAGAAAATGTCATGTTAGTATATAATTAAATGCAAAAAAAAAAAATTATGACCATTTATGTTGATGACCATACTAGTTTTAACTTCTAATGACTCATAAATTAGTATTTAAATAATTTTGCAGCATATTTAAAAACCGATTACACAAATTTCGGTTGAGATTAATAATATGATTTTATTTCGTCATATAAAGTGTTATTGTACTCATAAATTATGATTCATTTAGGTATTTCTACAAATATGTAGGTTTAACATCTTTGACGAGTAAATTGGATACGATAAATTTTTTTTCTTCTATAATAGCATTTAATGTAATTTATATAAAAAAAAATATTATGATTTGTATAATTTCAAAATAAATTGTAATGCCTAGACATGTTGAAGACGAAAACCAACATTGAATTTGATAATTAATTTATATCCGTGACTATAATGTGACTAAGATTATTATATCTTATTTCTTACTTTGCTGAGAATGGATAATTAATTACATAATGCAAAAAAAATAATAAAGATGATACTATTGGTCAACAGGTATTTAATGATAATACTCTAATCGAGATATTGGAAACCATATGGATACCGCAACAAAATTGATGCGTAAATTTCAGAATTTTTATTTGTTGAATATCTATAGTATTGTATAATGAAGAGCATCTATTTTTATCAGTAGAGTTACGTACGAGATATTAGATAGTATGCTCATCAGTTCGATCTGTGAAAATCATATTAAGAAGAGAAACGTATAATTGGTTGCGTCTTCTCTCTCTCTAACGCTTCGCTACAAATATATGGCTTCCCTTCAATCTGATCATTTTCCATCCGCATGGAAGGTGGAAAACGTCCAGCCTATTCCTAAGAAAGGCTCTTCTTCTAATTACAGACCTATAACCATTACTTCAATCTTATCCAAGGTCTTGGAAAAAATTATTAACTTCAAGATCATATCTTA
>JANSTX010049096.1:0-11870 GCA_027564355.1 Penthetria funebris | reverse complement strand
TACACAAGTAAACGTTAATGTGCCAAGTTGTGTGTAAGTACTAAGCAGAGATGATAATGACTGATATAATATTCAAAGTATCCTCTTTACATTTTTTATCATTGATTTTAATAGTGTCAAGTTGCATTACTCTGTTAGGATAGCACGTTTTGTGCAATAACGTGGTAAAGCTATGCATAAGAAGATTTATCGCTGTTAGGAGTTTTAGAAAAATGTATGCAATAACTTTTAGCTTTACCGACATCTCTACATGGTGACTTAACTCTGTAACTTTTCGCAGTAAAATCTAGTAACAATCTAGCATTCGTTTCTAGAAGTCATTTCTAGCATTCAATTCTAGAAGTCATTTCTAGAAGTCATTTCTAGCAGTCAATTATTCCAGCGGCCAATTCTAGTGGTCATTTCTATCGGCTTCGTGAATTTGCAGTAACGTCCTTGTGACTTTGCACTAACGACATCGCGACTTTCCAGTAACGGCTTTATGATTTTATAGTAACCGCTTTTCACCGTATTGATTTTCGTAGTCAAGATCTTTCGTAGTCACGACTTTCGTAGTCACGACTTTCGTAGTCACGACCTTTCGTAGTCACGACCTTTCGTAGTCACGACCTTTCGTAGTAACGAGTTCCGTAGTCACGACCTTTAGAGGGCATGAGCTTTCGTAGTCACGACCTTTCGTAGTCACGACTTTTCGTAGTCACGACGTTTCATAGTCACGACCTTTCATAGTTACAACTTTTCTATTATAACGACTTTCTGCAGTAACGATTTATTGCAATCATAAATTCAAACTCAAGCTTTGCTCAGTAACGACTGTTCCTTGTTACGATTTTTGGCAGTAACGACTTTTGGCAGTAACGACTTTTCTCAGTAACGACTTTTCCCAGTAACGACTTGTCCCAGTAACGACTTGTCCCAGTAACGACTTTTCCCAGTAACGACTTGTCCCAGTAACGACTTTTCCCAGTAACGACTTTTCCTAGTAACAACTTTTCCCAGTAACGACTTTTCCCAGTAATATATTATATGTTCTTTGTAATTAATTTTCTTTGTAACTTATTTTTCATGTAATTAAATTTTCCCTGTAGGTAATTTTTCCAATAAATAATTTTTCCAGTAAATAATTTTTCCAGTAACTAATTTATCTACTAACTAATTAGCTCAGTGACGAGTTTTATCAGTTGTGATTTTTCTCAGTAATGACTTTTCCCAGTAACGAAATTTTTCCAGTAAAGAATTTTTTTTAGCAATCGAATTTTTCCCAGTTACAATTTTTTCACAATAACGACTTTTCTCAATAACAGCTTTTTTCATTAACCTTTTCTCTTTTTTAAGTAGCGAGTTTTCCCAGTCAAAATTTTCACAGTATCAACTTTTTCCAGCAAGTAATTATCGTAGTAACGAATTGATGCGATAACAATTTACTCTCAGTTACCATTTCTCGCAGTAATGAGCTGTAACTTTAATGAATTATCACAGTAATGGAAAAAATTACTATTATATATCAACTGGCATTTGAACAGCGTCGAATCTTGAAGTCCGCATTAGTGAAAAGAACTTGAGATCACCTACATTCCGCAGTAGACTTAGGCTAAAAATAGTATTATAATTGAAATGTACTCGTAAAACATATTCTGATTTGCATAAACAAATTGATATTATTCATGTAAAAACTTTGAATCCAAACTTTGTGATAATATTTTCTTTGTCTACTTATTCAATAAATTAGCACAAATATTTACTTATAAATTTTATATTACATTTCACTCAAAACTTAGTCAAGACTTACACGGTAACCCATTATTGTTTTAATAAGTAATTTTTATGCAAATTGCGTGATTTCATGTTTCTAATCTACACAACAATTTTATTTATAAATTATTAGTTTCGTAATCGTGTCCTTTTTAATCGTATTCCTTTTTCTTTTCTTTTCTTTATTTATTTATAATTTAATGTTAAGGAACTATTCCAATTGACCTAAAGACACGATGAAAAACTATGTACCAGGAAAAAAAATGGGATTTACGAATTCTGAACCTTATGCACGCCTGTAATTTCGAGTTACTCGTATAATAAAGTAATTTAAGTTCTTTTATGTAATAAAATTGTACATTATTTAGAATTTTTTTTTATAATACTTGTATTTATATACAATTTTCATCTATTGATTATATTCCATTGATTAAAATATTAATGGAATATGTACCGAGTTATTATACTTAAAAACATATATTGATGAGAAATAAAAATATGACTATTTTGAAGTTTTATGACCATTCTTTTTAGTTTATGATATAAATTTTATTAGTTTATGTTATGGTTTATGTATTATGTAAAATATATGTAATAAGTCAATAAAGTTTTGGTATCATCAGACTCATCTATACTTATAAGCAACTGTTAATATGACATCGTAATATTGTAACAAAAAACTCGCAAAATATGATATACAGCATGTCCAATTACACTGTCTTCAGTATAGGCAATCCTGTTTATCGCCGCCATATCTGTCTGTATCACTGTACACACAAATTTAGGTTTGATTTTATCAGAAAATGTAAAGTAAGCAGCTGGTGCAAC
This sequence comes from Penthetria funebris, assembly GCA_027564355.1. Taxonomy (NCBI): domain Eukaryota; kingdom Metazoa; phylum Arthropoda; class Insecta; order Diptera; family Pleciidae; genus Penthetria; species Penthetria funebris. Next base: position 9,290 of record JANSTX010049096.1, on the reverse strand, counting down.
TGTTGACGAAAACTTGAATTTGAAACACCCGATGCTATTTTATCCAAGTTTCGCGGTCATATATATTAATTTAATTTAATTAATAATTAATTTAAGTAAATTTAAACTTTCTGTTTGCGGCACTTTAATTCTATTTCATAGACATACCAATCTTCATTAGTTTTGTCTTTGAAACATTATTGTTTGAACCAACATTGTGTTCTGTATATAACAATTCATCCCAATTCTGTCTCAATTTGAAATGAATATAAAAAGGTCAATACCTTACGTGAACAATTGTAGCCTAAAATAAAAAAAGAAAATTGAATAAGAATTAATTTCTGGAAATGAAATAAACTAGTTTTTATTCGGACATAGTTCTGAGTTTCATACATTTTATGAAAGCAGAAATTTTATCAAAACTAATTTTTGGATTTTTGTCAATAGACTTTGCTTCCAATTTTCATTTCTGTGGGTTTTTTTTCTAATGTAAATTCTTTTACATAAAATCTAAATTGAGGTAACCATCTCTTGTCGTCTGATGTTTTTGCATACTTGATTTGTGAATTATTACAGTTAAATTCTAAGGTTACTCTAGTCATACTTATCTCCTCACAGTATAATGCGATCACGATATATATGTCAGTAATGGTAATTTCTGCTTGAAAACATCTCAACGACAAACGAAGTAACTGGTGATTTATGCACCAGTCTACTCTGGTATACATCTGCCCTGTCCTGTTAAATTCAAGTTTCTTTTTGTATTCTCTTATGTGCAAATATATAGTACCACCATTGAAAAGTTTATGATTTTTGCATTTTACCGCAAAACGTACAATATTATTGTTCATATCATCTACTCCGTCTCTATCCATAACAGACTCCCAGACCATATTGTTCGAGCCAACCTTTGCATTAGCGGCATCTCTTAGAATATGACAATATCCGATCTCATAATTTGCACAAAGTACTCGTATTATGAAAGTTGATTGTAAAAAGTATCTTTTTGTCATCAGCGGCATATATGTGTAAATCTGCAGTGATGTTACACATTTAATACTTCTTTTCAATCTTGCTATGATTATTCGATCTAATATCAGCTTTTAATCTACACGACTACGCTTTGCAGAGATACAAATGAATTTTCATTACGCTGTGGAATTTTTAATACGAAATCCAAATTAATTGTTTCGTAATAGATTTCGAAAGCGAATTTATATTGAAAATAATTTTATACAATAAAAGATTTTTGAAATTGAAAATTATTCACTTGCATCCCCAGCATTTTTTATTGTTGGTGAATAATCATGTTTGTCTGTAGAGATATCTAATTTTTGTTATTCCTGTATTGCCCTGATATGTTGTACAATTCATTTTGCGTTCCAGACCTCTATTCTTAATAGAATAGAATACGTAATGTATGCATCTGACTGTCATCAAATGTTACTCCGACCAGCAAATAATTATATTCTATTACATCTTCCTTGAATACCAAGTTTATTTAATTAACTGTTTCACCCGTAACGCCTATTGACTATTTATCGACTTTTTTTTTTTGCTTTCAAATATCTGATTGATTGAATTTCATATTTATAATTTATTTCAAAATTTTTTTTTTTGTTTTATTTTCTATTGTTAAATATAGTCTTTATTTTTTTTCGACAGTGTAACCATAAACGGTTTCTTAAAAATTGGTACAAAAAATCTATATGTTTTCAATGACAATGGTGAATCTGTGCAAGTGATGACACCATGCATTCTTGATTTCTATATTCATGAATCAAAACAAAGAACAGGACTGGGAAAGGAACTGTTTCAAGAGATGTTGGAACGTGAAAATTTAAAACCACAAAAATTGGCTATTGATAGACCATCACAGAAATTAATTGGATTTTTGGGAAAACATTATGGTAATTATATGAATAATTAAAAAAAAAAATTCGACAGAAATACTCACTAGAATATTGTAACATAATTTATTTTTTTTATTTTAAAATTTAGGATTAACCCGTACAATTCCACAAATGAATAATTTCGTTATATTTGAAGGTTTTTTTAGTAAACTACATCAAGATCATCATCAACATCAAACTAATGATGGTGAAAGACGTATGCAAATAACATCAGGGTAAGTTTGAATACTTATATGGAACTGATCAGTATTAATTTGTACCTACTGTTTTGCTTTTATTATAAAAACTATTTAACGTCATTAGCTCATTATTTTAAGCAAAAAAAAAAAAAATAGAAATAACTAATTAACAAAAAATTAATTAACTAAAAATAACTACGTATAAATTCATGAATATATGTATAATATATTAACCAAATTAATAACTAAATAAAATTTAATCTATAAAATAATAGTCCTAACACTGCCCTTTTTGGTCCTCATTTTATTGCCGATGAAATTAATAAGAAATATAATAGATCACAACAAAGTTCACCGATTACATGTTTACCAAATGGGGGACAAAATACAACAATTGGACGATTTGGGGCACCGCGTCCAACTTGCAGTATGGCAGAGGTATTTACACAAAAAAAAATCTTTATTTAATTTTTATTTGTCAGTAAAACCGCTTTTAATTAATCATGCGTTAATATAAAAATAATTATTAGTATAAGGTTTTGAAACTAGTGCATGTTGTCATATTACCAATGGTTGATACCCGACATATTAGCAACCATTAACATGTAGACTTGCTGATATTGAAAAAAACATTGATAGAATATTAACTACACAGATGTTTCACAATTCTGACCTTATCGTGAAACGCTGTAAAAGAATTCCAGTAAAAATTTGGTGATGTATCTAACGAACATATCATTTGTCGGAATTTCTGATCCCATTTATTTATTCTGAATTATTAACTATGTAACATCGTTTTATTTTATAATAAAATTTGTCATTTCACCAATTTTAATACTGCCGTTTCTTCATGCATTCTAGCATCATATATATCCTCTTTTTATACTTTTTTATTCTTGTCCACATAGGCTATTCACATTTTTGTATTTTATTTTTTGAATACGGTACTCAGAATGTGCACTTATATAATTATCATATGTTATGTCTGAAGAAAGTATGACATACGAATGATATTATTTTATTCGCAGATAAAATGCTTAGGCATGGTATCCGATAGGACAGGTAATTTCGCAATGGAATTTTGTTTCTTTTTGCCTCCTATGTGCAAAAACCGAAAAACTATAATTGTTCCATTTGAAGTATTTTCACGAAAAATCGAAGCTTGGTATGACCTCATAAAACCACCTGCTGCAGACAAGTTTGATAAAATTATTATCGTATTTTTTTTAATTTAAAGCTCTTCTTAAGCATTATATAAATTATTTTTTAGTGTCCATTATTTTTTTCTTTAAATTCGGTATTTTTTGTTTGTTTTGACTACACATATTATATGCAGGACTTTTCATCTTTAAACCTTATGCCTTAATATGCATGTTTAAAGGTGACAACAACCGAATATGATGTAAAAATAGGTACCTGTGAAGCATACGTTATGTGAGTAATTATGACATTCATTTACATGATTTACATAAAAGTTGGCTAACGAAATCAAATTACCGTACATGCGAATGGATAAATATTGACAATACTGTAAGGCATTTATTGCCAACTATGAGTAATTCTTTCCCCATTGCCTTTGGTTCGAAATTGAAGTTTTCAAATGTACATGAATGCAATGAATGTAAAATTAAATACTTCAACTACGAATATTGATTTTAGACATAATCTAAATTTATTGGAACTTTACCATCATCATCATCATCATCATAAAATTGACCATTTTTCCACAACGAAACATTGGCTACCAACATATTATGTATATGCGAATCTATTGGTGTTTCGTGATAAAATAAAATCTACTGTTATATATTCAAATATTCATATAGCATTGGAATAATTTTGACGTCAACTAGAAACTTATAAATTTTTGACTAATTAACCTTATTTTCTTTATTCCAAATCTAGGTTTATTATGCCTTTTTAATATATTAAAACAAATTGTTTTATTTTACTAAGCATTAAAATGATTTTATATGCTACAATACGTTCATAAAATTTTATTTAGATTGGCGTAAATGGGAATGAATTAAATTTTCTAAAAACTATGCCGAAAAGTTTACCATAGCAAATACTTGAGTAGTATTTCATTTCTTATTTTTAATGTTTTTTTTTGTTTTTTTTTTTTGTTTTTTTTTTTATTTTTCACATACCCTGAATTGTGGTGCTTTAAAATTTTATTGCATGCAAACATGAAAGGAATTTTCACTTTCCTATAATTTCCTTTTGTCGAGCATTGCGAAAGTTTCTGCATCAAATAATTTGCTCATTTTTTAATTTAATTTTTAAACATCATGATTTCATTTGCACTTCACATTATTGTATGTCATATCGCAGTTAGTAATTTTATGCTATTTATTGTAAATGTATAAGACAGTTGATTGAACTTTAGTTTAAGTAAACACAATACGATTTGGAAACTGTAATGTTATGTTTCATAGACTGTAAGATCAATGGGAACAATACGGGCCTAATATTTTTGATGAAATTTTGTCACATGAAACATAGTAGCTTTGTTTCTTTATTGCTAAACTATGAATTAAAGCAAAAGATTTAATACCGGAGTTAAATATGTAATTACTTTATATTTGATACGTAGCTGCGTAGCTACGTATCAAATATAAATTGATAATAAAGAAACATTATGCATACAAATACAATCTCAAATGGAATTTGTGGAAATTGTGGGATCTTGATTGATACTAATATTGAAAATAAAACTTGTCGACCATATGTTGTCGCGTCCGGTGAATAATATCGGAGTCTGACTGATATCCGCAGACCGAGTTAAGCGAATATCATCTATGTATTCTGATTTTTTTAGTTTTATAATAATGAAATCCTGTCAGCATTAGACAAATTTTAATTTCCTTCATAATTGCAAGCCAATGCACGAAATGGCAGATTATTAATTTCAGTGTAGTATACCATTGTTAGTGATATCGTCTATCATGATGATTCTAGTAATTATATCCTAAGGTTACCTAAAATTATGTTTAAATTTTCATTTATTTATATAATTGGCCTTAAAAAAATGTTTCATTATTATTTTTCAGATAATTCATAGTAGTCCTACTTCTATTGCTGATGAACCGAACAGGTAACAATATTTATTAATTGCTAATTAATCAATTGTATTGAGTTTTTTTTTGAGGCTTCCATGAAACATTTTTTGATTTATTCATTCTCACAATATTTTGCACTGTTTTATTATTTTTATTATTTAAATTTTTTTATTCACAGACATATTTATTGAGGACTTATTTTTTTTTTTTAAATACGAAAAAGAAACAATCCAATTAAAGTAATAATAATTTTTTGATTTTAATATTTTAATTATTTTATTTTTTTTGCCTTATTTGTAGTTTGTTAAAAAAATACATACTGTTGATATTACGTTTTAAATTTATAATTTAATAATTTTTAATTTATTTAAATTAATATGAATTTGTCTTTTATTTTTTTTTTTTTTTGTTTTGCTTTATACCTTAAATCATTTTTTTAGTAATTTAATTTAGATTTTAAGTTTGTTATACTCGAGTAGAATGCAATTTTTTTTTTTTTTTTATAATAAATAATATTTAGTTAAAAATGTAATATATATTTTAATTTAATAATATTTATAATTTGTTGCAATATTATTAATAATTTATAATTTGAAAATCTATAGATTGATAATAGTATAATTTAATTTTTTTTTTCTTTCACACATCCTTTCTATAATAAATTAAAAAACTAAAAAAAAAAACAAAAAAAAAAAATTAAAAATTCCAATTAAAAATCTATTATCGAAATAATATACAATAAACGAAAATAAAACATTCCTTGAATTAACCCCCTTCATCAGTTTACAACAAGTAGAATATACAATTGAAAATCAAATTATTCAATTAAATCATGACAATACCTTTGAATTGAATTCAATAAATCAATTGAATAAGGAACAACATAGAGAACAGGAACAGATTGATGAAATAAATGAAAAAATTGACAAAATCGTTGAAGATGTTAGTCAGTTGGAGGTAACGAAAGAAAATAAGGAAAATTTAGAAAAAGATGTTAAATTTATAAATGATCAGAATCATGAGGTAAAATCAACGACAGATGTACATCATCAAGATGAGAAACCGTTATCATTTCATCATACCAAACAACATACAGGACTTAAAAATTTATCCTTTAATGTTGGTGCAGCCGTTTCACCAACAGATAAAATGGAATTCGATCAATTGTCACCGGAAAATTTTGGTATTTTAAAAAGTAATCGACAAATTGTTGGTGGAGTTGCCGCCGGTGTCTGTAGTAGAATGTCACCAACTACAATTGGTGATGGACGTCATCATGATGATGTTGCCGAAAATCCATTTATTGGTTCAACAGAAGGTTTAACCGATCAAGGATATTTTGATTTAAAATTCTATCACAATAAATTGTGGTAAATATATGAACTGTAGTAAATAAAATAAATTATAATTTTTAATAATATAATTAATTAATTAGTTCTAATGCATATAAACCGGTGTATGTTATTCCTTTTGTCTGTTAAAAACAATTTCAAGATAAAAATGAAAAGTATAAATTACTAAAATTTCGAAATATAAACGAACGTTGAATGATGGTATCTATTTTAATATTTTCAAATAAATTAACGGTATGTATTTTTAAAAACGGATACAACTCTTCAATTCTAACATCATAAAGTGTTAACCATAGTCTATTTTAGTCTATTCTAACATAAACAAACGATTATTAATAACTTCTGACATAAATTGCATATAAGACATGAACAAATTTATGTAGTTGTCTATATTCGTTACAAATTGGCATACAATTTCGTGTAACAAAACTAAATTATAACAATGTGAACTGTTATAAAAACCGCAATAAAATTATTCTTGCACAGTTTAAAATGTGTTACTTCGACACTATTAAGACATGAATATATTCTATATTTTGCAAACTGTTAATAAATGGCATCATTGTAATAATTTTTTTTAATGGGGGTCATGTTTCTAAAAAAACCATTTGCGTTTTTCTAATTAAAAATATGCATCTAATTTCACATTAATTCTCTCATTCAGGTAGCATACACTTTTGGTATATATGCATATGACTCAATAGTAAATAAATAGATAGTACCTATTTATTATTATATAATAAATATTTAAATGTGCAACAAAATTAAAAATATCAAATAATAAATTAATTTATTAAAATAGAATAGATTGAAAAGAGGCCCAAATATATTTGACATGAAAAACAAATTACTTTTATAAAAAAAAAAAAAAACAAAAAAAATAAGTTATTAAATATTTGTAGATAAATTCATATTCAATTAAATGCGTAAGGTCTGCATTTTATTGGCCCAATTAAAAATGAAATAAAAATAAAAATATAAGTGAAAAATTCAAAACATTTAGTATTTTAGTAATTTTTAATAAGTAATTAATATATATAGTACAGTAATTTATGTTAATTGAGTAATTTTTTAAAAAAAAGTTTTGAGTATGTATTTTATTTTTTGTTATTTGTAAAATTGAAAATTCACACACGCTACTAATTAATTGTTTAAAAATGTAAAACTATTATAAAAATCGTTTTCTACTTCCCAATACACCTTCACTTTATAAGTTTTGTTATAATATGGTACAGTTAGATTCATTTAAAAAAGTATTCAAAATAATAAACTTCTATCCTTCAATAATAATTTTTTTTTTGTAATGATAATTCAAAATAATAATCAATTAATCCGTTACCAAATACGAAACTACCATACACTTAATATGATGATTACCGTCAATAAACATAAACTGTGAAACACCAATTATTTTGAACATAGTTTGAGGTAATATTTGCTAATTTTTCATCTAGATTTAGATTCTTCATTGTATTAATACGCTTCGATTTTGAAAAACATCTAATTAAAAAATGATGCAAAAAATTAAATCTAAATGATCAAATGTAACCAATTGTTCAAATTTAATATGCATTGTTAAAAGTTATCTATTGCATAGGATTGAACGTTATAGTTGAAGTGTATCAGTGTTATCGTTTAATCTCATATAAGTTAAAAATACAGAATGTAGTACTTCTTAAAATTATTTATTCTTATCTTGGGGTATATACTCTCTGACTTGTAACTGATATAATGTTTGTATTTATATACCAATCAATTTAATAAGGTTTTATGTTATATAAACATGTCTAATTATTCCGATGGGAATAGTTCTTTAGATTGAATTTATTTCAAAAATAATTTTATTATTTTAAATAGAAAAAAATCTAAGAATAAATAATTGCTGCGCTTTTATTTTCAGTTGATTAGAAAAATGATTTTTGGTTTAAAAAGAACTATCACATATGTTTTTAAAATGCACTAGTCTTTTTATTTTTGTCGCTTTTATTATTGATATTAAATTTAATTTATTATTAAAAATAAATTTCATGTAAATTATATAATGTTTTTACAGCGCTCCATTTGATAAAAAATTTCAAGAATATATGCTTTAAAAACAATTTTTTTTTTAATTTTTTCATAAATATGACAAAAAACACAGAACAAAATTTAATGAAAATCAATAAGAAAAATCGAAAATTAATTACAATAAGAAACATTTAAAAATGAAGAAAAAAGACAAACACAAAATAATGTATGTTTATAATTTTATTTAATTAAATTAATAAAAATTAATATTTAATATTCATATGTATAAATAATATATTGTTTTATTCACCATTTTCCTAAACGGCATGCTAGCATCGTTTTCAATTGCCAAAGATGCGCAACGATTTTCTACAAATTTCATTCTCAAACACGAAAACTCTATATTTAACCGTTTCCGAGATATTTGCATTTTAAATTAAAAAAAAGATTTTCTGTAGATTATGAATTCCTGATACAAATTCACAAATGAAGTATGTATGTATTTGATGAAAAATGTTGGTACATTTTCCAACAATTGTGAATTTGTATCAGGAATACATAATCTTCAGATATATATTTTTTTAAAATTTAAAATGGAAATATCTCGTAAACGGTTAGAGATAGGGACATTCTGTAAACGGTAAAATACGTACTAATACCTATTACATTTTGTACACATATGCCAGATATTCTGCAATAACAATTAGTCTGTCAATTTAAAAAATCTCGTGCTATTACTAAGATTTTCGCATCGCTTTCAATTGCCAAAGATGCGCAACGATTTTCTACAAATTTCAT